>JAPYZR010000315.1:0-37911 GCA_030522945.1 Trichopria nigra | reverse complement strand
AAGTGTGTAAAGTTGGTGAGGCCCGAAGGGCCGAACACTGCAACTTTGCGAGCGAAGCGAGCTACGCGCGATAGCGCGCCAGGGGTCCAGGGGGCGGAGGTCAAAATCTGTTTGTCAATTGCATTACCGAGAGAACTCCCCCCGCCCCCTTGTAGAAATTTACTACTGAATGCCTTAAATTATGGATGTACAATAGTGTCACTACTGAAAACTAGTAGTACCACTACTGAAAACTACTAGTGCGCAGTAGTAATTTAAGGCATTCAGTAGTAAATTTCTACAAGGGCCCCCACCCCAAAAAAAAAAGATATTTGCGTCGTCAATGTCAATGTGATCAAGACATGACGCGAATCTATTCAATATCATTCTAACAATGTTTTATTTCCTATATAATGATACTTTTTTGTTGCCTTGCAAATTAACCTATTACCATTTCCTATAGAAATTACTGGAGAAGTCCGGTAGAATGAAAAAGTTGGCTTTCACAGATGCACCAATTTGCGTGAACATTAATGGAAATCCGAAGTAAACTGTTGAGTGGAAATCTATTTAAAGCTTAATCAGTTTTGTTTTGTTTGTTTTTTGTATTAATTATAAAGTATGCGTAGAATGGCAAGTGAAATTTAAAGAGAATTTTTTTGGCAATTTTGAACTTTTATCATTCTTTGATTTTTGGAACGGTCAATAATCACTATAATTAATGATAGCCTGTCTTCGAAATGATTTTTTATTATATTAATCAGTCCATCAAATATTCATGATCAATAACAAGGCATCAATAAGTGGCCTAGAGAGCTGACATTTCTTTTAGGGAGTTAATCTATATATTTCATCAAAATTAAATAATATAAAAACCGATGATCGTAGAAATTCGATTGATGTACATTCTGATAATCGTTTCGATTATAATGAAAACTTTTCAACTGGTTAGTCTGCAGACTTACAACGAGAAGTCGAATGAAGATTATTCAAATCACGAATTTCATTCGATATTAGTGCCGGGAACTTTCTCGGATTTCCCAATTGGTTACATCATTACTACGTATAACATAGGGAGATGTTGTTTCATCTCCATAAAGTTATCGTAAACTTTGCATTTGGTGCAGGTAACATCTACTCATGCATCGCATGCGCATTTATGATTGCCGCGGTGATACGCGCAACAAGCTTTCAACGTAAGCTTCCTTCGGTGCTGTAATCACCGCATCTTATATCCTCCCTTATTGCTTCGACGACATCCCTCGTAAAAACTCTCCTTACTGGTGACATCAATCTGACGAGCGCCTAAAAGAAAGTGCATAATAAAAGTAATTTATTAGTGAAAATAACTGGATATTTTTATCGACGTTTTAATCGCCTACCTCCTTAGTTAGAGTTCCATAGGCTTTTCAAAGGGGTTCACCCCCTGCATTTGTTTCAGTATGTTCAGTACGTCATAAGGATCAAACGATGGGACATGATTTAAAAATATGAAATTGACCTGAAAATTATCTTCGAATTTTTATGCTTCTAAATTAAAGATGAGGTCCTTGGATTCAAACGCTTCTTGAACATCATCCAGGATAATCTGGATATATTACAAATGGAAATAGCGCAAGTATGTATTTTGGACGTTCATCGTAGGTTCAGATAAAACTTTCAGTTTGTCCACTGAATACAGTTTACGTAATTGTACGTTCAATGGACGTCGTCCAATGTAGTGGACGTGTAATGGATGTACAATGAATGGTACGAACGAAAGGAAAAAGGCCGTCCGTTGGGCCGGGTGAAACAATTTAAACCCCCCCCCCCCCCCTATCACGCCTAGGCATTGATATATACCTTTCTTTTTGTATCACGTTAGAATGGATGTGCAGTAAATCTGGACGTGTATTGATCGTCCAATGTAGGTGTGATTCTGGAAGTCCATTATTCGTGCATATCTGGACATGGCCAAAGGCCGTCCAGTGCTACGTGTAACTAAGTTAATTGTAATTAAATAACAGTTAGTTAATGATAAATGGTCGTTTCCCAGATTTAGTCAATTTTTTTCATTTTTCCTGATCCTTCTAGGCATTGACCCGCTTTCGATGCCAAAAATAATCATAAATCTTGGCATTAATCGTAAATGTCTATATTTAATTTTTTAAACTTCCGGAGTGAAGGAACGTTTTTTATTCGGAATCGCTCCACTTTGGCTTCTCGAATTCGCGTTACCTATACGAGTGCACTCGAATCGGACGTGATTCGATTTAGCGCATTCCGATTTAAACTTTTCTTTACCCCGCCCACGTGACATCTTTGCGCGAGTAATTTCCGCTTGATTAAGGGAGTTAGAGGAGAGAGAAAGGGTTTACCCCTAGCGAGCTGATATTAGGTTCCACCGTTCGAACGTGTCACGTTTGGCTCTTTCTCCTCCGGCCTCCCCTCTTTTTCCGTCTCCCTTCCGCCCCCACGCCCCTTTAGCGCTCTTACTCATTCTCCGACGTTTCAGCGAGTGCCCACTTTCTCGCTTTGCCCTACCGAAGTTTGAAAAATTTCCATTAGTTTTCCGCGATGTGACTTCTGCAAACCTGAAAAAAGGAGCGAATTTCTAATTAAATTTCACCGTTTATTGAATGCTCCGTAATTTCATGCTCGTAATTTAGGTTTAACGATTGCGGTTTTACATTTTCTTTATTCATCGACGAAATGTAAGGCTGCGATTTGACAAATGCGGCCTCCATTTCGTTAATTAAAAGATATATCGTTTTCACTTGAAGAATGACCCAGTGTTTGCGTTTCAAACCCTACGGTGAATTCGGTTTATAATCAATATTAACGGCTTGTGTCTCCCTTCAATATCTGCATAAAATAGAAGCGTTATAGCCTTCCTATTGTAGGAAAGCCAGCCACGACATTTGCATAAGATTCGATACAACGTCCTTATAGACAAAGTCGTATGCAAGACCTTGTGATGTTATAGGGAAGGAATATGACTTAATTAATCTACAATAAGAGTCTGATTATTTTTAGGTAAAACAGTTCATAAAAGAAATAACACGATAGAAATATAAAGTTTAAGGCACAATTATTTGGGAAAGTATTTGATCATTGTATTTATTTCGAAAATCAAAATATTTCAAAATATTGCTATTCTATGAACACACGTGTGTTTATTGCGCGTCATTGTAATCTGGGGCCGACAGTGAACAAGGGTACTTTCATTGACATTCTCATATAATATTATTTTAACAACTAAAATTGACTCTTCTACTATACCCTCAGTCTTTGTTCAACTACTGACCTCATATATCACTGGATGGTCCAATTCGGTCCACTTTGGAGGCTATTCATCTACTTCCTTTCAACCAACTCCTGGTATTCCTCACGGGTCTGTTAGGAACCTTTACTGCTTTTGTTATTTAATAATGATCTGCCCTTTCCGTTGGACTGCAATATCTTCTTATCTACAAAATTACCGGTGTGGATCGACGTCCTTGAAGGCTGTAAAAAATTTCAGAAATGCTCAATCCAAGTGAGTCAGTAGCGAGATAGTAAATTATTGAGTCTTAATTCAATTTGTTTTTCAATTTGGTGTAAATGTTGGTACCGACATTGATGTTACCTTTCTAATTTAGATTTTTATGGCTACTTCTTTCAGTAAAGCTTTCAATTTCTATTCATTACGACTAGTATAGAATAAGCTATAGATTAGCTCACTTTGTCTTTAGGCCCACCACGACTTATTCATTTCAACATCTCCTAATATTCGGGTGTTTTAATTGTGCTCCAATGACTTCATCAGATTTATCATTATATTTGACTTATTGTGATACTACTTGGTGACACTAAAAGAAGATTTTATAATACCGATACGAAAAGAGATGGACATCATTGAAGGGAGTATTGCAAAGTCTTATCAGGCTACACATCTCTATAAAAAGGTGAACTGGTTGATAAGGTGACGGATGTTCCTTTGGAAGTAGTCATATTATAAAAGTCAACAGTGTAGATAAGGAAAGAACCTATATGTTCCAATGAACAGGAACTTAAACCTTATTTTAGTAAAATAGGAAAATCTCGCAGAACTTAAAATTGCATCTATAAAAAAAAAGAAAGCATTTAAAGTTTAGTTAGCGCAAGTACTCCACGAATTTTGAGATAAGTTTTGCTGGTGGGAGTCAACGGCACCGATCGAGGTGGAAAGGCTGCGTGATTGGTTTGCTATATTTGATTAAGCAGGACGGAGCAAGTTATCGACTCCCATTCCTCGTTCCTGCTGCTGTTGTTGAAATTTCATATTTCGTGTTTTTACCACTCCGATCACTGTCGCTGACAGCCGACGGACGAGCTCGAGCTCTTAAAACCATTAAAATCCACGTTCCCTATTTTTCTCAGCGATTATTTCAATGACGTCTCTGCCAATGTGACGAGACTGCATTCTCGCAGATTTTATTGATTTATTTATTCAGTATAGAGACAAACGATTTAATCGTAGAAGATATAACGAATTTACATGTTTTTGAAAATAAAGAAAATTCACTGAATTTCAATATATTTGCTCTATTGTAAATTTAGCAAAATTTTTTGGTTACGTTGATTGAAAACCAAAGTTCTTCATTATCTCTAATGGCTTTTACTAATCCGTCATTCGGTCTTGTTGGTATAGTAAGTGACAGTAGCTCATCAATAGATCTACAGATATCAAAGTTTACACTCAAATAGTAATTCTATTACTAATTACGTTCAACATAATTTTTATTACCTACTGGATGATTGGGTACAAATGTCACACATTTCATTGAATTAAGAGTCGTCTTTTTAAAATGTAGATATCCATATGTTTCACTAAATGACCATCTGGTACATACATATGATTACGATGTAGACAATTTTATAGATTGCGATATAGGGGGGTGTGATTATGGGGTGCTTCGGAATGGCCTATTTCTATATGTCAAGTGGGAGGAACCCATCGTTAGGGCGATTCGATAAATGTTTTTTTATCATTTTTCATGGATGTTTTTTTTTTACGTTTACGAGAAATATGAGGAATATCATAAATGCGATATATTTAACTATCGTAATAATGCAAATAATTAGTCAATATATCGGAAGTGGCGACGAGTGTTCACGCGTGGGAGAAATCGAGTTAACGTCGCAGTAAACCCTCTCGGATAAACTCGATTCGGGGTCGGAGCTTCGTTTTAGCACCTCCGTGGAACCGCACAGAACGGCCGTATAACTAGGGTGTGAAAGGGGTTGTTCGGTAATTCAACGTTTGGTTCGAATCACACTATTCCACGGACGAGCCGCGCGACTAGTTTTAAATCTTGCTCAAATACATTTGTCGAGCATTCACCGAAAATACTCTTTCAATGCCCTTTTTGCCATGAGTGATACACGTAGTATACGTTGGGATGAAGCTGTCATATATATTCTTGCATTGATGGAGGGTACTGAACGAATATGAAAACAAAGTTGTACGCGCATAGTTCAATGGAAGTGCGACAAGAAAGCAGCATGCGATCAATGTATTTCGAATCGTCACTTGTTGATGTTATGGATCAAATATATTTTTAATGATAATTCCAAAGCTAATTTGTTTGCGTAGGAATATCTATTTACATTATTAGAAACGGCACATCAGCGAGAGATGCGAAACAAAGAGTGATGGGTACTCGATGTGGCCATCAGTTATAGCTGGGTATAAATTTATAAGATTATTATTAGATTCGGGCCGTGCTGGTAAACAATCGTCCAATCACAATTGAAGGTCGTTTTGTTCCTTTCGCTGTGTTCGAGCATTCACAATTTACAAGCTGTACGTGAGATGCATGCTTCGCTTCTATTACATTCAACCCTTGTTAACAACAACGAAAATCGATATGAACCGATGATTATTTGATATAATTGTCCAATTGGATTAGTACAGCTTGACTTCACACGTCTCAAAGACAATTCAATACTCGAAGACGTTATTTCCCACTTATATAATGCTTAATAAAAATTATAGTAAGGGAGAGTAGGGAATAATTGGCAAACCTTTTTTTATTGTTCCAAAACTTTTTCCAAAAATTAATCGTCGTTCAACTTTCGCAGTTACGGATGTCGTATCATGCATATCATATACTACTTGTTGGCTACTATATTGTAGTTGGTTATCACTTTTTAGGAAATGTGGGACACAGACGAAATCTTTGAAGCATATAAATGATATACTATTAACTTTGCAAAACGTTGCGCGTTAAAGGATTTTAATGGTCGCTGAACACGTATATCTGAAGTAAATTTTTCAACATTCAAAATAGCAGATCCAACATGGCGGACGAATATTTGATAAATTGCCTGAATCTACATGAAACTTGTTGCTCTGGGAATTTTTATAGACTCGCTGTAATTACGAATCTAAAATCAGTTTTTAAAAATTAAATATTTTAACCAGCTATTCAAGTCAAGTTGTTGGGTAATTTGACAAAATTGTAAGGGCACGGCCGCTATACAATTATAATTGAATTAATTAAATATATAGGAATTTGATGATTTCCATTTTTATTTAAACGTCCTCAATGATTATTATCAAGAAATATACGTAAAAGTATATTGTTCATTGTAACAATGGAATCGCTTAATATGAATATGTATATTGTATTGCATGTATAATAATGGCATGTGATTCATGTACCGGGTGTTATCGTTCGGAATTATTTTTAGACTCGATTTCTTTATGAACAGTGTAATTTTCGAAAAATATCGCTCGCAAGTTTAATTTAAATTCCCACGGCAATTTCCGTGACGTAACGAATCTTTGCGGAGCCGAAAACGCCCAACGTTTTCGAGCGTCGCGAGAATTTTCCGGCAACAATGGCTCGTTGTCTATTCTGCTGTGCTTAAAATATAAATCGCCGACTGGTGCGAGGGTGGAAAGCATGGAAATCTAGATTAGCCAGGCATTCCATATTTACCGTTGGTGTCCCCGCGTTCGCGCTATTTCTCCGAATGCTGTATCCCCGCCTTTCACAATGTGTCCCGTGCTCACTCTCTCTCTCTCTCTCTCTCTCTCTCTCTCTCTCTCTCTCTCACCCTTTCTACTTCTCTCGCACATCGGGCTTCTCACTTTCTCATTCTGACTCATGTGTAGTACACGTAATCTTCTATCTTTTTTTATTCGTACCACCGGTACAATTGCTCTTTTACTCCCTTTAACCACCCCATGCTCATTGTCGCACTGACGTCGCCGCTATATTGCCGTTACCGACGTGTCTGTTTCACATGAACTTCAACTTCAACAAACAGTGAAAATATAATGGTGATGGGGAGGTTTTCAGGGACAGTAGGCGAGAACTATTCGTACATTTTGACTGAAGGTTATTATGAAACGAATTGCAGAAAAAATATCGAACATCGTCACGTGTACGTACGTGATAGCCGACAGCCGTGTATTATAAGAGTGGATCAATTCATAGCACGCTGGGAAGCAGAAACGACAATTTAGTACAAGAAGAAACGCAACAGCAGTGCAGCTGATGATGTAACAAATTAGATTTGACTTTTATTATCTTCATCAGTAAGTAGTTGGGCAAAGGCGGAATGATCGGACAATTTGTGCTGTAAAAATACATCTTGATTAATATCTGGTACATTTGTAATATTAATGCTGATTGGAGTATCTATCTCACCGCTATAGTTGTCAATTGGAGGAAATTAATTCGTTTCAATCGATCGATGCATTATTATCTTTGTGCGATTTAGAAAAATCGTAAAAAACGAAAACTGGAGATTAACACCATTCAAAGTTTCCAATAAGAAGAAAGTATCAAGTTTCCACGTTCAATTTACAATTTATATATAATTTGTAGTGGTGATTGTGTACACATACGTTAAATGTGACGTGGTATACATGGTCTGGAATTTTATAAAGGTAAAAAGAAAATCTGACCTTAATCTATGAAGTATATGTCTATGCGTATAAGATGTCTTTGTGTTTGATCAAAACAATGCTTAGTTTTCGAAACAATAATCAATGGCTTATTTTGAATTTTGTATATTTCTCTTCGTATATAGCTTAAAGTACACCAGAGTTCTGTGTTATGTATTTGCATAAAGTAGAATAATGGATGACAAGAAAACTAACACGTTTTTCTAATCTCATCGCATATTTTCATTATTTTCGAATATTGATATTCTATAATTCGTAAACTTTTATACGATACAAATCGAAACTTTAAAAGGAGGATAAATGTTTAGAATTTAGGGATTTTTATATAATACGTACCCTTCGACCACGTTTAAGAACTTTTATTTCATCAATAATTCAAAGTACATTCTATTGAGAACTAATTATACCTGATGCATGACGTGACATTGCTATTCTTAATTGAATATATTATTCTAAATGGTTATATATTCGACATTGTAATCTTGGATACCCTTCGTGCCATTTTGGATAATAATCTGGTGGCTAATTTATGCGAATAATTACAATGATATCTTCAAATCAAACAACAATTACTATTTTACCAATCTACATGTAGATTTCTTATGTTTTAATACCTATGCGGGTTTTCAGCCTAGTTAATTTCCACAATTGTCCAACTAAAATTGACCAAATACGGTAAGCGTTAAATGCGACCGTGATTAAAATGTAATCGGAGTTTATATCAAGATATCGATTTATTCATGCCTTATCCTTTGTTCGACTTTGGGTATTGTATAAATTAGTTACTGATCTACTGTCGTTTTAGATGCGTAGAATATTGGTAGACCGAACAAAGTCACGATTAAATATACTTACTGCTTCACTAGACAACCGTGCAACAGGCATTTTTAATGTATTCATTGAAAAAAAAAACTCATATTTGTATTCTGTCTAGACATCTTAGAGATTCAGACATTTAATTTAGAGTTGTAAATTATATGTTACACATTTTATGCTTCTAGATGTCACATATGTAGGACATATGCATAGATAAATTAAGAGTGAACTAAACAGATCTATAAAATTAAATGAATCATTATAATAACAGATATACATTTTAAAGAGTGAAGTTATTAAATTATTTATATACTAATCAACTATTTCTTCCAATGATTTCTTCCAGAGATTTCGTTAAGAGATTTCTTTCGAAACACATTCTACTGTAGTAACGTATTCTATTGTATTATCGACCTTATTTTAGCCCTGAAAATGTAATGCTTGTTAGTAGCCCTGCAAGTATATCATAAATGATTTTTATAACAGCACTGATGACAGAATGATTACAGTCCTAGAATCAAGCAGCTCTGTGGTTACAATGATGAGGCAATTAATTGGATTCTTAGCTATTGTCGATAAAGATTATAAATACTACTAAAGAACAATAGAACTTTTTCAAGATACTTTGTCTATATTTTTCCATATTTATAAATAATTCTTACGTATGATAGCCAAATCTAACTTCATTGCCTAGTCTCGAAGTATCATGAATACTTTACTACAATTAACTTCTATAAAAGTGCACGATGATGTGTATAATGAACAGCTACAATTGATGGTAAAAACATTACCTTTTATTGGACTTGGTAAGATCCAACTTAGCTTTTAATTGATTACATGTTAGATTAAGAGTTTATTATATGCACTACGAAGATAAACGTTAAAGTTCTCTTTTTACAGGTCGTGGTTGAAAGCTGCAGGGTTAAATCCTCTAGTCTGGTCAGCGTCACTCATATCATCATGTAATATCGTGTGCGATCATATCTGATTATAATCATTTTGTCTTACATTTGAAAATGCCGACCATTCGCATGTCAGTTTCAAAACAATGACGATGGGGATAAAGGATAACGATTACACGTTACATCCCAGATATACTACAACCACTGGTAAGTACGTTCATCGGACCTCTATGGTTGTACAATGGACGTACAATGGATGTGTAATGGATTTACAATGGTCGTAAACATAAATAGTTTTTCTAATAGACAAAAACTGGACTTACCTTGGTCGGACAATATACGTGTGAGTCTGAACATCCAATGTACGTCCAGTGCTAATTGGGGTAAGAGTGTCTTTCTTAATCTCATTGGAAATATACCTCGTTGGGAGGAAGCAATTAATCTCACTGTTTTTCATGGACTCCCTCATTCTAAATACCTCTAATTTCTATGGTTAAAGCCTTCACAATCTTCGGAAATCGTGATAATCTCGATGTTCGGGTATATGAAACCGTAATTCTCATATTTCTCGTGAGAGTGTAACTTGTGTACACGTGTATCGCAAAAATAATAACAGGTGACTCCAGTCTGGTTGTCGTATACTCGCTGTCGAATTTACCGCTGCTCCATCATCCGCCTTAATTCGTTTGAGTGAAAATTAACTCGTTACGTGGGGATATCGCATGTGGCCGAAAAAGCGCAGCCGCTTCGAGTGCAATATCCCCTTTGGACGCAAAAAACAGAGCGCAGCAGTAGCGCCTGCTATATTACGCGATTTTTCAGGCGCGCGACCGGCAAAATGGACGCTTTTATTCGTTGTCAACGTCGCCTCCCCCGCAAGGATAAATTTTCGTTTAAAACCCGCCGCGTTTTTCCACTTCTATCACCTACCATTTTTCCAGTCCTCGCATCGCCGGAGTAAGCGAGAAATGTATGCGAATCGTTGTTACCCGCTGCAAAATGAAACTGGCCAAGCGCCTCGCTGAGACAGATTTCTGTCTAATTCAATTTCCTCGACCACCTTTCTTTCATTTGAACCGGTCTTTTCTCGTCGTCATGTCCTGAATTTTCCAGGTTGGAAAAAAGCAGACGACCATGTGGTGAAAAGTAGGCGAATGTGCTTCTCTAAGTTCATGTTCTTGTTTAGAGCCTTCTCAAATCTACGATACGTTCCAAGATTCACCTTCCATCTTTTGTAGTAGAATAGTTGTGCACCAGTATAGACTAGATTGTAGCATCTCTATCTTAATACAAAATAGTGACTTTGGGCGTTAAGGTATCCGAAAGTTCAACTCGTTCCGGTGAATTTGACGGATTCGCAACATCAGATGAAACTTGAAAAATAGAGAAGAATATGTCTACAAACCCATAAGTTTCTAGGTATATTTCAGCTATCTCCATTTTAGCTACTCCCATTTTAGCTACTCCCATTTTACCCTCTGCCATTTCACCTTCCCGTCAATTCACTTTTCAGGACACTTCAATTTAAAGAATACATCACTTTCCACGACACGCTACTGAAGTATTTCGGAGGGTGAAATGGCAGATGAGAATATGTCCTGGTCGGTAAAGTATGTCCGGATGGTGAAATGTTTCGGTAGACAAAATGCTCAGATGATGAACTGCCCAGAAGGTGAAATAGTATATATGAAGTGTCATCTAACCAAATTGCGAATGGTTTTCCAGATTTTTTGTCTGCTAAGAAATGTGCACTTTGTGCGTTAGAATATCTCAAATAAACGATGCCCTGAGATAATTCTGAACTCAGATTCGGTGGCCCCAAACACTTTCTGGAGTGTACACTTTGGTCTTTGGTTCTGAAGATCAATGGAATTTTGTCAGATGTGTTTTCGTTTGTAGATCCGTGGTCAAGGAATTTGACAAGGTATCAGTTTTAAGTTTTAAGTAGTTGAAAGAGTCTATATATACTTTTTTTTATGTTGCTGGAATCTTTGAAAATCCACATAAGAAAATAAGACGATAGCGATCAGACGACGACACATGGTTTCTTCACTTGATCGATTCACATGGAGAAATCGAGTGCGCTTTCCACCTGTCGCCAAACATTTATATGTTTTCTGCACAAAGTCATGTAAAAAATGTCCAGACAAATAACAGCGTGGAATTTTGGGTAGGTCAGTGTATTCACCGAATGCCGGAAGTTAGCAATCAGAATCTTCTAACATCGAAGTAATTTAAATTAGGTAATAGATGCGCAAGAAAGGGAGCGCACGGGCAGCGGCTGCGCAATCGTCGGAGGATTCGGCACGTGGAACGAGCGCCTTGAAACGAACACCCTGATGCGACAGAGCGATTTCAGCCACAGACGGGCGCGCATCGCGAGATCTCGCAAAAGAGACGACGTGGGACATTAACGCGTGTGTGTGTTTTTGTGTGTGTGACCACTGTGGATCTTGCTTGTAAACGAAGGAATGACGGGACGTCCCGGCGGCGAATCAAAGTAAAGAAGCTAGTTAAAAGCTGTTAAAACAAGTAACTTCAGTAAGTACCGGCTCTCCTGGATGATTTCCGAGATACTCCAGTGTATCGGGTGCCGGTGGATGAGTGCACTTTCCTTGAACCAGTTTTACTTTTGAGAGTTTCATTTTTTCCGAACATTTCCTAACAATGCAAGTTGCGAGCATTTTAGAAAATATCAAGTTACAGTCAGGAAGTTGGTTCAAGTTGAGCTGACGCGATCTTGCTATTATTTCTCACCTCACTTCAAGACAATTGAGCAAAAAAAAAAAAAAAAATTAAATTAATTTAGAATGAATGTATTGAACACATTGGTAAATGGTCAATAAATTAATGACGGCCGTGAATCTATTGAAATTCATAATAGTAATTAGCACTTTCGACGAATGAATGACTATCAAGAGTTAAAAGCTCTTTCTTGTTTAGGCTAAAGTGAAGAGTTCACCTACTGATTGGATGAGTCAGCTCACGTCGTACAAGTAGAATAACTCGGGTTTGAAGAAATATTCTTTTTTGTCTTGATTCACCAATCAAATGGATCTTTTAATTTTTTATGTGTACTTACTTTTTTTCGTTATGGACGTTTACCTTAGTTCATTAAAAAAAAATGTGTATAAACTTTTAATAAGTTAAATAATGAAATATAAAAACACTTGAAAGCTAAATTAATGCAGAACCGTTACCGTAATCATACAGTTTGTGCATATAGTCCACGTGTCTAGAGGCATCCGCTGATTGACATGCTGCGGATGTGTACAATACAGGATGCTCCATTAACTTTTATTGGTATAGTTAATTTATGTTCACTTTAGATAAACGCATTGTGTTATTTCGTCATTTAAACGAGCTGATGTATAAAATTTGCGCCAATCATATTTCTAGTAAAAATTATAACAACTGCAGTATTAATATAATTTGCAATAAGTATCGCATCATTGATACTCGTTTGATTTTAGTAGCGTCAATAATGACGATCAATCTGAAAAATACAAAATGAAAGTTTCCTTATTCTTGATCTTGTGGTTGTTCAAATCAGGTACGAACCTTTTGTTTCCTTCAAGAATGTAATTGGTTACCAAATAATAAAACGCGATAAAGAATATTATTAAAAACATAATTTATGTTAAATTTCGAGTCAATCGTATAATCCGACAGGCCGGTAGTATGTAGGTACATCGTCCTCAAATCCCCTGTTTCCAGAAAAACTCGTTTAAAGTTTTCAAACTACATGCGAAGGATCTAGACTTGGTGCGGTCAACGGGATATAACTTTCTCAAGAATTCGAATTTTGACTTCGTTTCTGAGCTGAAAATAAAATATGTTCGAGGGGTGAACTTTTCGAATAAAAAAAAGGTGACTGCTTTTTTGATCAAATTGGAATATGTATATTGAATGTCATTCCCAATCTTATTTCGGAAAGTAATATTGATAAACATCAGTTATAGATAGTGATTTATTAAGAATTCATAAATAAGACATGTCAGTAGCCGTGCGGATCTCGGGCGAATCTCTTGCCTAAAGATAACAGGTGTCAGTATGCGATCCAGAAAACGGGAACTAACTTTGAAATTATAATATCAAGACAGTGAAAAAAATAAAATTCTCACGATAGTTTAATTCAGTGCGATGACAATAATAAGTATGTATGTTCAGCGGATTGAAATCGACAGAAAGTAAATAAATAAAATCCCATATTAGCAGTTTATTGGTCTATCGTTACGAATTTAATCAAGATGAGTACTTTCCATCATATCACGATTTAGAAAAACGGCACTCTTCCTTGATTACTTTGGAATGAATGAACATTAAAGACGTCTACCGTTTATGAAGTGATCGAAACTTTTATTTATTGAATGGTGAAATAACAAAAAAAAAAAAAATAAAGTTCAATTTTAAATAATGAAAAATTGTAAGTAAATAACGTTTTCAAAATGAGTATAGGAAATAAATTATATCCCGGTATTAAATATAGTACGGTTGGTAATCAGATAATAATTATAGGACACGAAAATATTACATTCATAAAAATATAAAATATTAATCATATATCAGATTTTATTTTCATATTAATATACTTTGTAAACTTTTGTACATGTATTTTGAATTATGTTTATAAAGGTACAAGTGCACGTAATAATCATTGAACTGAGAAATGAGTGTGCGTTCTGTACTATATTCTAACCTAGAAATTATATTATAAGACAGAAAGTTAAATATAGTAAAAGACATTCGGCATAGTTAGAAATTTCCTCATACATTTCGGTATTCACCCTTATCTTGTGTATTAATCTCATTGATCTATTATTGAATATTACCTTGAAACATTTACAAAAAAAAAAAAAAAAAAATATTAAGTTTCAAAGAAACAAGTCAGAGTTCAGACACTGATATAGTTTCTTAAAAAGTATAAAATAAAAAGCACGAAGACGACTAACTAAATAATAAAAGTGAAAAAAAAGACTGAGTGTTGCTGTGCTATACTATACCCCTATGCTAATGGTAGTTAATCACTGGCTGTTTAAACGTTTATTTTTTCGAAACTGGCAAGTCTAAAGGCTCGTTAAACGTCGCAACTAACGGTGTGAAACTTTTAACGGATTCTCGAATTTTCGCGTCTTTGAGGTAAACTTGCACAGGTGAAGGATGAACGGTGGCGAAACTAGTTTAATTTGTCATTTACTTCATTATTTGGTTAAAATACCATTCATTAAATAAATAATATATATACTAGTGTTATATTAAAGTCGATTGTAGGTTTTCTTCTTCAAAAACAAAAAAGTCCACTTCTATACTGATATATTTCAAAGTTCAGTTGCTTTAACATTTTTCTTTTATAGTCTGTCATTTACGCACGACTTGCAAAATAATTACTATTCGCACGTTGCTCGTCAATCAACATCTTGACGTGGTTTATTAAATAGATTAAGCGAAACTAACAAAAATTTCACGCATCTAAATTTAAACCGGTAAACTTGCCGTCGCCTGCCACCCAAGGGTTTCGTATCTTGGACCTCCAACTACGCAATATACTAGCCTACACTGCATTCTCAAATTAAATCTCCATGGAAATAAACAAGCGCATAAGACGTAGGACAGATTTGCTTTAGTTTTGTACAATTTCGGTTATAACGGGCACGACTCAGAGGTATTAAAAAAAAAAACTTAATAGCTTTGATTTTTGGCTCAGGAACATAAGATGGATGGTCGGTCATTTTTAATTAACATTTTTAAGTGACATTACTTTCGATGATATATTGTAGTCTTTTTATTAAGAGGAATATTGTAACAAATTGTAAAAATTAAAAACAAAATCTAATTCGTAAACATTAAGTTTAAGACAGTTCAGTATTTGTGTTCTCTACTTTTTCCTTCACGGCTAAGTGGTGAATCCACAAACCCTAGTAGAAAATGAGTCCAGCTTTTGGCTAGTTTCTGTCAAGGAAGCCGTGAAGGAAAAAGTAGAGAACACAAACTGTACTGTCTTGAACTTAATGTTTACGAATTACAAGAACAAACGTCGTCTGCATTTTAAATTAACATTAGTGAATGAATGAATGTCATTTAAATATTAATATATTAAAAAAATAAAAATTTCAGTCAATCGTTAAAACGAATATCAGCTTCAACCGAATAGGCAAAATCTATCATCCGATAATTACGTTAATCATTTTACCAATTTAATCTAAAACTGTATATTACGTACCTCTATATTTAGCACGTCACATCTCTATATAGGTATCACGGAGTAGTATACTACTCCGTGATAGGTATTACGAAATTATTGACGTGTTATAGCCACAGTTCAAATGATTTACAAATAATGCCAATCGAATATTGCCATTGAGGTCAATTTAGGGTAGAAATGAAGTTTTCGGTTCATATATATTCATATATATAGTTAATAAAGTTTCTTCACTAAACCAATACCTATGAAAGAATGCAATGCTCAAATTCGACCAACTAACAAATCTCGCGAGATTCACTCACTATCGGATCCTCATTGTTGGATCCATATTAATGGTGTTTACTTTAACGGTATTCTATTCTAGCCTGGGGTATTATACCAAATGTATTCGCTGCAGACGACAAGTAACAATTTCATGACATTGTATATAAAAATAGGTATGTCATATACCCTAAAGAGCGGGAAATTATTCAGTGCGATGATAAATTGTAAAACACAAAATGTTCGCGACGAGCATATCGTGCCTCTACATTTCACCGCCTCAATCACTGGCACGGTGCCACGGATACCGCAATTATTTAAATCGTACAAAATGATGATAAAGCATATGGAAGAAAAGCAAGTGGGAGTTTAATGGCGATAGAAATATTAATGTAAGTACTGACGTTAGATAAATATAACTGGCATAATAAAACGGAGGAAATGATCTTGGGCATTAAAACTAGATAATTTTTGTTTAAAAATGTGTGATTTTTTCGATTAATTGTTAGACAGTTTTGCCGAACAATTAATTTGAGTATAGAAGTTGCCACTTTGTACGAAAATGTTCACAAACACATGTAATGGGAAGGGGATTGAATCTGTTTGGATGATCAAACAGCAATAAGAGCGATAAATCCTTGAGAGAGCTGTAGTCCTTTAGGATTGTATGTCCAGGTTAAATGAACTAAGAAAACATCACACGTCGCATTGGATGCTACGACATAAACAAATATACGAGAATGAAGAAATATTACAGATTAAATGAGATTCGGTGTTTAGTCCTTCATGGAGCTCTATAGATCAGTTGTACAAACATAAATAGTAAAACAATTAAGAAGAAATTAATCAATATTTATTGAACGTCATTAACCGCCAAATGCACTCAAATTTTACCTCAACTCAAGCGTTTATTTCTCATATGAAAAAATTTTGCATGAATTTACCATTTCGAAGTTTTCTTTTCGAATGGCGCTAAAAAAATTTGTTCAAAACTGCAGTTTTCAATAGAATTTTGCAAAAATATGTTAAAATACGATTTTATGTCGACGTAATTATTGATTTATCATTTTCATGATTTTGTTGGTCGAACGCATTTCTGTTGACTTAAAATGTCAAATCATTACTGTTGTGTTTATCTGGCATGACTAATGCAGAATAAAAAATTTGGCTATTGCAGTTTTATTAAATGTAGAAGAATGAAATTGTAAAGTAGGTATATGGGAGTTGCCTGCATTTACCGAATTCGCATTATTTACCCAGACAACATAATTGTCTAAGCCATACAGTCGCCCTACTTCAGAACGATTTACACAAAATAATACCGATACTTTTGTTATAAATCATTTTAGCATTTTCTAAGAGAAGGGAACAAATAGAAAAACAACATCCCACTTATTGATCCTCCGAAACGTAATTTCATAACAATAACAATAAGTTAAACGGAAAAACAAGTTAGAACGCTCAAGGGTTATTGCGTCGGCAACAGCATTTTATCTCGATTAAACATATCGTTAATGTATACAGCAACGGGATGCCAGTGGGTATTCTCAGTAGATCATATGGTTGAACCAGGCATTATATTACTGCCTAATTTACTATAATATTTTTCCGTGTTTGTGCCTCATAAAACACCCGATAAATACATGCAACTGACATGTCCATATGAATCCATCATACTAAATTTTGTAATTGTTGCTTTATTACCAAAATGGTGGTCGATATGACGCAATATTTTGAAATCGCAAAAAAAAAAAAACGTACGGATTCTGAACCTTATGTAAACCGAAGAATATTTAATGTTTTGGTCACGTCGTATTATGTCATATTTGCTATCTTGAATTTAACAAAACTAACAGCAGATTTGTAATCAGAGTTACTATACTTTGTTTCCGACCCTAATTATTTAATGGGATTTTTTTTTTAATTTTATCATATTGATCACTATTTTGGTAATAAGACAATAATTAAATAAATCTACTAATATTTAATACTAGTATTAAAATACTTAACAGTAATACATTAGTAGATATTACTATAATGATAAGTTATTTTCTTATCATTATTCAAAAACAAGCTACATATATATTCAGGTGTAATAAGGAAATATATTTACTGAACATCATGATGATGATGATGAACAAATCTTGCTTCAAACGCATTTAAATTCTGAGCCCTTTTTCCTACTTCGTATAAGATGAGCCAAGAAATATAAGTTCTCCATAATGGAAAAATCGAAACGACCGAATGGTACACTTGGCAGAAAGTATACGAGCAAAGCGCAACGTATATACTGGACGGTAAAATTAACGTTGACGACGAGTTGCAATTCCATCATTGTTGACCGAAGCACAACAATATTTCTTTTGGTTCGGCAAATGGAGGTTTTTTGCCAGGTAAAAATCCGAAAGCCAACGGCATGAATGGATGCACCAAACGATATGCTTTTTTAGCCAGATCCGCCGGTTATAACGCCGGAGGGTAAATATTTGCAGTTACCGGCGTGGAATCGCGAAATTTGGGATTGTCGATGAAGTATCGATGATTCGCATATCGGATTTGCCGTGCACTTCAATTTCAATATTTGCTGAATTCTCATAATTATTTATATAAATTGAACCGTCCATTTTGAAATACGAACGTGTTATTTTTCCAACTAATTATAAAAATCGTCATAATTTTAATTGGTGCCCCATATACGCACGAGTTTTGTCTGTAGTTATTAACATTAAAATATCATTTCGGTTTTCGTAACAAAATGATATGACGAAAAGTACTGAATTAGCTGGTAAAATACTGCATTATTCCACGTCCTGAAGATTTAATTGAGATACCTCTTATACTTAACGGAGATTTCTCTACTGGCCGTGTCAAAATCAAATTTAAAAACGAAGACGCGGTGATACAAATACGGTGAAGACTGAATTGGATCTTATTGAAGGGCTGTGAACGACCTCCAAGCAAACGAGAATCGTATAACGAATGCTGGAAAGAATTTTAGCTCAATCGATATTGATAAGTACTTGTTCTATTCAGGTGTAATTTGAAAGTGGGTTCGAATCTGATTAAGAACTACTCCCATGTGACTCGCCCAAGAGATCAATATAAATTCTTAGATTAAAATGCATATCGGAGTGTATTTTTGCCGTCAGAATTGAAGGTATTGGTGTGACACTTCAACTATACGTGCTAACCGTCACCATTGGGCTTGTTTATAATAATTAAATGTAGCCATTAAAATGCTGGAATAAACGCGCATATTGAAATATCGTCATGTGTACCGATGCCGCATTTATATGATCAACGATCGGTAAAGTTCGAATTAGTGCGTGAAATGCGTATCTCTCATAAATTTTACTCGGCAATAGGCGTTGTTATGTAATACAACATGCAGGAACGAACTAGTATGTGCACTTTATATTGACGTGAATAATGCATGCGATATGTATACATTATAAGTAATGAGTATATATACAAACACACGTATATGTAATTCAGTGCGCACGTGATGGTATTTTCATACGTGTCGCACGGCGAATATTCATTCATGCATGTATGAGAGTGGGAACTCGTCGACGATGCTAAGAGCCGTATTATACTTTGGTGTTTTAGTTAGCGAGGACCCGACGTATATGTAAACCGTATCGTTCCTCGTCGCGGCGATGTTTACGCGGAAGCATCAAATCCAATTTTAATTCGAGCTTATGCCGCCAGAGCGGCAATATTAAAATCTCCCTAGCAGTGATTCATTTTTTACATCGAGATGAGCAGTTAGTATAGTGTCAGCAGTCCATTTTGAAAAATGAAAACATTCAGGAATTATCAGTAACACTATATGAAAGTATTAATTGTGATAAAATTGATGACTTTGGATTCATCTGCAGTGGTTCCGCTTGCATCAGATTTGCTTATATAGTAATTTTTGCGTTTAGCGTTTATACACTTTCATCCTCTGGGGTATATTAGGATTTTGCCATTTTCATTTATATTTTTCTGTCATTAATTGAAGCACTGAAACATAAACGTACAAGCCGGAGAATTTACCTCGTCGGATAATGTGTCGCCGTCGCTGAAACTTAATACTACACGACCATCATACAGTAACTATATTTTGAGAGGAGACAGTATAAATATATACGCACTGCAATGCGGAACTTCATGATTTCTCCAACACGGCAATTATATATACTGTAAAATTGAACACGCTTAATTTAAGATTGCACATCAGCTTCATTCAGATACGATGTATCGATATAATTAGAACAATTTTTCCAATGATGCTGTTGAAGAAAATTGAAGTTTAAATACAAAACATGAAAAAAATAATATGGATGGAATATTTATTCAGATCAACTCATTAATAAAATGACGAATCCAAGTTAAAAAATGAATTCGAACATGATTAATTGAAACTATTCTTAGGTAGCTATAGCCTCTCTGTTCCTCTGAACTTCTTTCTAATTAATTAGGAAAGTGCTGATAAGATTTTTATTAAATTTCTAGTTGGCTAAGATCTTGAATTTGTATTTATAATTTATACGGGTTAAAGAATGGTGGAGTTTATATTATACGCTTCTGGAAAATCGCTACTTTTTTTTTTACTGAAGTTGTGAATTAATAGTAGACATTAATTATTGCGCATCTTATTTGTCGTCAATTCTATAGTAATTGAAAGAAATTTGTCATTACATTTACATCAATGATCTCTCATTATTACTCGGCAAAGTAGTGAAAGGCTACTTGTTATGATCTGCTTTATATCTCTTAAGAAAATTTACCGAACAGTCCAGTTGCCTTCAGCCATGGTTCAAACGTCCGTAAGCCAAATATCCACGTAAGTAAACAACGCGAGCTCTTCTACGGACTGCTACACGGGCTGTTGCTAGAAGAGAAAAATATTTATTCAGGCAGGGATTTCAATCGTGACCAGCGTTTTCGTTGCCGTAAAATCCTTAAAATGACAATCCAGTAAGTTTCTTAACCATCGATAATTCATACAATCTGAAGAGTATTTCTGGATGGAGCAAAAATCATAAGAAATTAAGTGGAACGTTAATTGTCCTAAGTAGGGTGTAATCTTATATATTTTTGAGATCGCGACGGGTATAACGGAGAATCATTATATCTCTCTCTCGGAGAGCTCTTATTTATTCATATATGTAATAGTTAATTTCCACAGTGTCGAAAATGATTAATATCCGTTTATTAAATTGTGTGACCATTTGCTGACTGTAACAATGAGTAAAACATATCGCTCAACAGTGTGGCGAGATTTCTATAATTAAAGCTCGCTGCGTCATATTGCGAATCATGGTATGAAAAATGCTAATCCACGATGTGCATTATGATTTAATTAATTACTTCTGCCGATATCCAATTTATAGTGGGCTGGGAATTTATACCAGTGCCGCAAGTGATCGCGCGTGTAATATTGATTAATTTTCAAGCGAAGCCCGCAGCCCTTGTGTCCCCAACGACAATGCCGCTTTAAATTCATTTATCCTTGGTCGAAAAAACGTATTAAGTCATACATAGGGTGCGTTACTCGTTTGCATTTGTAATGGGCTGAAT
Organism: Trichopria nigra; assembly: GCA_030522945.1. Classification (NCBI taxonomy): domain Eukaryota; kingdom Metazoa; phylum Arthropoda; class Insecta; order Hymenoptera; family Diapriidae; genus Trichopria; species Trichopria nigra. Next base: position 16,262 of record JAPYZR010000315.1, on the reverse strand, counting down.
TTTAAATTTTGCCGAGCGTAACATTGTTAAAAGAGATCATTTAAAAATTTTTTTTTTTGGATAAAGGGGATGATTATTCATGAATGCACTCGAGTGTAATTCTGCATTGTGCAATATTATAAATAAATCGCATTTTCCTTTCAGGTAATGAAAATGAGCAAAGTGGGAAATCAAACAAATTCCCAAGATCCACAGGCTGTGAATTCTCGCGTTTTCGTGGGAAATCTTAACACGTTCCAGTGTAGTAAAACTGACGTCGAACGTATGTTTCAACGATATGGACGTCTTGCGGGTGAGTCTGCATAAACTATAACGTTTTTTTTTTTCTATAATTTGTGCCTTAAAACTAATAAAATATTTCTAAATTGGCAGCATAATTATAATCTCGAGCCAAACGAATGATATATTATTAAATATACATTATAATTCTAATGTCCAGGTTTTTATCAATTTATTGCAACGAATAAAATATTCATCGCCTCGAATGTCAGTCTCTTATGAATGAATTATAGTTTATTCTCGATGTTACTCGCGTATACGATAATTTAAAATTTCAGTTGTCAGGTGTACATAATGTTACATATGATACGTCGTCCTGTGATTGAAGATGTTACCGGTCGTTAATTAGCGAGTGTGCAACTGATTGATTTGACAATAAAATCCACCTGTTGTTTATGTACAGACGTCCTCCAGACTCTATTTACGATAATTTATTTGAGCACCAAAAATAACACTTTAGTCATTTTTATAATTATGTTTTACACACGGAGTGTTCTTTCACCGAAATGCGTAATACCGTAAAGTAACATATGCATTACCGAATCTAAATTGTAAAATTATTATAAAAAACGATGAATGTTTAAAAATACACTTAATTTTTATTTTTATTAATTATTTTCCCGGATTGTTCAATTTTAAAGTGTTGTTTTTTTTTTTAATTTGAAACTTATTTTTTGTGAATAAATAAGTTCTTTATTATATAATTTAATTTTAGAGTTGATCAACTTTAAAATTCTTGAAAATATAAAATATGGTTTTATAACCTAATGATTTTGATTAAATGCTTTCATTAGCTTGATCACTTTAACTTTCTAACTTTGTAAAGTGATGTTGCAACTCGATTTTGACCTTTGGCATTGCCTTCAAAGTTTGCTGATATACATGAATTAAAGAGTTGAGATTCTGAAATTCAAATTGGCGAATCCAATATAGCGGATTAACAATGTCATCTCAATCAAATTAGACAATACTCGCTATTTGGCGATTTTCGAAACCGTCGATTAGATATTTGATATTTTAATTTTGGACTTGAAAATGGCGGATCTAATAGGAATGGTCAACGATATAATTAGTCAGTAGAATTTGGTATATGTTTAGGGTTTTTCCTTTAGTTTGTTGGTTTCGAATCTGAATTTTTTGATGATTGACGAAAGTGTTTGCATGTGCTTGTAAGGGTTTAAACACTGATTAAAATAATCAAAATAATCAAATAAATACTGATTAAAATAATCAATATCGTATTACGTTAAAAAATAAGATGAAATAAAGTAAATTTTTTTCTATATGTTTAATTCGTTTCCAGTTCAACAAGCGAAAAGTCACTAAATAACTAAAATGTTAGTTATATATGTCGAGCTAATTATTTCGTTACTTTAGAAAATGTTTATAACAGTTTCAATTACATTCAATTAGTTTATGAATTTGAGATTTAAAATTTTTTCAGTTATAATTTTTTTATTATTGAATATCAAAATTCAAAATTATCTGATGGAACTGGCTTAAAGCTATGGTCTGGAAAGAGCAGAGTACAATGGTGGGTAGAGTGCGAGTACGATACGTAGTTTCGTTGGAATTCGGGATCAATATGCTATCTCTTGACTGCCTTGATTCTCTCGACTTGTGAATTGTGTGTTGTGTTTCGTTCGGTTCTAAACTTTTTAAGTTTAGAGGCAAATAAGGAAGTTCGAAATTATTGAGAGTCTGTAGCAACTGCAGTAAAAAATCGGAGAAATCGTTCTGTAAAAATAAGTGTATAGTTAATTTCAAGGAAATAGAAAATAAGGTTGGTTTGTCCAATTTTTGTTAAAGCACCTACTACAGTTTCAATTTCTTAATTTTCCGTACTTTTAATAACTAATAATCTATATTAATTAACGTGAAAGAATGAAAACCATAAATTTCAAGATTTCGAACTTGAGTTTGACATATCGTGCTAAACCACATTTAACTAAAAAAAATGTAACCAACATTATTTTAACAAAAAAAAAAAAAAAAAAGATAGTTTCGCTTATAAATAAAAGGGATGACTTTTTGTTAGAATATTGTACTTTCACGCAATATTATTTGTTTTATGAAGTTTTGTACGATTGTGTTAGATTCACTGTCGAAACTTTGGTAACTTTTGTCGATACCATTTTTCACATTACATGCCATAGAATCGAACTGTGATGATTTTAAAAAGTATAGAGTCAATGCACACTTGTCAACCTTACATTCTTCTTTTAAAATTTTCCACTTACCTTGGGTTCGCTTATAGAATGAATGCGATTTCTACATCGGGAAAGTTTTAGTATTCGTTGTCAGATACGTCGTCAAACTTTTTAAAATAAAGTGAAAATATCGTCGAAATCCTGAAGGAAATATGGAAAATACAAAGCGGTTGGTCAGAGTAATGTGTAACAAACTTTTGTATGCAGTCAATATTCAATAGGAATATCTCGTGAGTTATATTGTAGAACCAAAAATTTACCTGCTTCACAGTAGGAGACAAATATTATAAAAAAACATCTGTAACCAAATGAAATTAATTGAGTCTTAAATGTTCGTTTGTTTTAATATTATTGCAGACGATAAGGCTTCTTTCAAACGTATTGAAAATAATTTAAAAAAATCAATCGTTTTCATGGTTAGATTAGCATTATTCTATAAAGTAAGGCTAATCTAAGTTTTTGAGCAATACCAGTTAGTACCGTTGGTTGCACAATATCGACATTTCATCTTTTAAGTCATTGCTGCAGGCTAAAATAGGGATTCTTCTTTTTCGAGGCAATCTCTAATCCAGGCAAGTACCTATCCATATTTTCGCGAAATATTGATTGGAAAAAGTGATGTTCTGGGACCATCCAAGAATAATCTATAATTACAGACAATTTATCGATTATTATAATATAAAAAGATTATACTCTCAGGTTAATAACGCCATTTAATAAAGTATTTTACAAGAAAAAGTTATGATAGAAATAATGCTTAAACACATATTTTTTCGTTGTAAATTTAAGTTTATTATAAAAGATAATATTTCTTTGTAAATAAACTTCCTGATGCAAAGAAATATATCAACGAATAACTGTTTATAAAAGTCAATATTTAACAATTTATAAAAAAAGTAGGTTTTTCACTCTTACAAGAAATTCTACTCTCCCGAGAAAGGAAATGGAATGAATTTCACTCTAGACATTCTATAAGTTCATTTTTCGAATGGTGTAAGTTTCTTCACATAACACGGGTTGTCTAAAAGTCAACTGTGTATGTTAACTAACAGTCAATTGCAGTGGATTATAGTTACAGTAAAATTATTACTAATTTAATATATTTCTGTTTAAAAAGTCTACCTTTGTTTTTATCGTGGTGTCGTATATTTATTTTTAAATTTGGGTCATTTTTGTTGAATGTCTTTTTATCGTCAGCTGAATCATTCAGAAACGATACCTTTATTTATTGGAAGAGTCATTTTTAAAATTAGAAGGGGCCGGTTCATGAACCGCAGAGATTCGATTAGGAAACTTCGATTTCGAGTACATCAGACGCCGAAAATATTTTAACATATTACCGGGTGTAAAGAAAAATTTACTAAACTTTTCGAAGTTATTATACACGTATAATACCTATACTTACTTAATTTATATTATATAATTTATAACTTCTGATTCACTCTCTCCCTGTTTCTCCCTACCTTTCTATCTCCTTCGATTTATGATCGGTTTCAATAAGAAGGTTGGCTAATACCAAATTCGAATTTTAATAAACGTTTATTCGGTTTACGATATATAGGAGTCAATATTGCGTTACTAAGGTCAACATCAACATCCATCCGTCTTAAAAGCAACTAATTACTCCGTCGCACTATTACCTACAGAACTGTCGCTACCACATCAGCAGATAGTCTGCTACTCAATAATTGATAGCGCTAAGATACTAACGATATAATTGAAATAGCGTCTATTTAGTTGAAAACTAACTCGATTGTCATTGGACAATCAATAGAATCGGAAGTTGGCACTTGTCGAAAAACTGTAATTACTGGCGTCAATGACTTAATTAGTTGAAACATTAGAATTTAGGGTTAGAGGCTTTTTTTTGTGAAAGTCGTCTTTTATTTTTTGTAATTCACGTCATATTATAAATTTCAATTTTATTTTTTGGTAAATTAGGTAGTCTAATTTTGCAAATGCCACACTTATATTTTGGGCGAAGCATGCGATTGATGCAATACCCCTATTGTTTCATAACTTTGTTAATATTTTGATTGTAATACGATATAGAGGCCGGTTGACCACATGTCAAGGTTCGAGGGATGGTTTGTTTAAGACAACTTATTTATCAAATGTCAAATGCCACTTTTCCTATTTCAGTTATTTTCAAATAACACCTTACACTCGAATACGTTCCTGTTCATAAATACATTTTGTATGTATTAAGTGAAAACGGTCGTTGTTGATCAGACGAACCGTTTCCTGATCAGAGCTGATTAAAGGAGATTAAGGGAGAATCTTCGATTATACGAAACCTTTCCAATATGGGTATAGAATAAGAGAGGACTAAAAACTAGAGATTTAAAATTTAATTGTCTGGAAACAAAAGAAGTTAAAGAACAAATAAGGCTTGAAAAGACGCAACTGGTTTCACTCATAACGTGTAAAATTAAAAAAGTTGACGTGTGAAGATCAACATTACTTTAGTCAGACTTACAAAGATAATTATACACTTATATTCGATTTCTATTTGGTCCTTTAATGAAACACCCTTCAAACGATGGCACCTCGCGGAGCAGCGTCAGAGCGTGCAAAAGTGATGATTTCAATTAAAAGTACAGCAGGGGTGGGCTTCTCGAGCTTGGGGTATAAATGTTGCTAATGAAGTGCCAACCTAACTTCTGAACAATTTTCTTTTTTGTTCCTCGTTGAATTATCTTTCTTGTAACACCGAGTAAGTGAGTGTATAAGTTTGCCCTATTTTGATAACAAAATACCATTATATTTGATAAGTGAAAACAGTTGCGCATTGTCCGACGTTAATATTCAAGGATGATTTTAAACTCCCGTGGTTGAAATAATGTTCGCTGCTATTAAACCCGTATAAAAACTGAACCGTTAAAAAAAAAGCATTTAGAAAAAAAATATTACGTTTTCAATAAACCATTTATTTATAAAATTAAATTGACATTTATATAGGCAAGCGTTATCGATTTGGTACATACATTTCTCAGTTTCGTCGAGGGACAGTAGGAAATTGTGCCGGGCGGACGCGCGCAATTCAAAGGTGGACAGACGGACGGTCTTTGAATCACAGCGTCCGCGTCGGCGTCGGTCGTCTGGGTTCGCCTGTGAGCGACTGATAAACAGCTTACTTTCCGCGCTTTTCCTCCCAATAAAGTGCTGAGACAATAAGGGCCACGCGCACAAAGAGACGGCTGCGTATATTTTGTCGAGCGATACAAAATAAGGCAAGCTTCGCCCCGCAAGCGACGGCGAAATTAGCGGGCGAATTCAATTCGTCGAGGCTTTTCTATGACTTACACGAAACTCAATCGAATTAAGAAATACAAAGAGCTTCGACGATAAGCACAGTTCAAGTTTGAATTTATGTTTTTACAAAGCATTTAAATGGAAGACTCAAACTCCAAATAAGTTCGGGTAAAACTCAGCAGAAATTTCATAATAAACATTATACAGTCAATTGTCTTCGTCGTGCTATTTCCATGTACTTTTTTCGGTTGATTGAATAAATTTAATCCTTCCTTTCATTAAAAAATTCATCTCGTTATCAAACGACTGTCCTGCAGTGCGTATATGAAGCATAAGAACGAGATAATGAAATAAAGCTGTTTTAGGGCGTATATGGATTTACGTCTTTAAATGTAACATTTTGTTACAGACTGGCATTCAATCTTACTGCTGACAGTTACAATGCGGGACCGAAGTTCCCGTGTACGGGTTATGTACATAGCCCGAAGCATCTGCTTCTGCATGTGACCTCCATAACTCCTATGTATTTACCACTTAATCAATATCATCAGGTCATTCGTATATGCCACGCACTGCGCTAGCCCTTCATATTCAGGAGTCATAAAAATAACAAGAACCTCGAGTAACCGCGATAATACCTTACGTAATCATTTATTCTGTATACGCATTCCCTTTCCCCCTGAAATATACCACCATATACGATTTCGCATTTAGTTTGATTTTATATAACTAGACCTTTACATTCATCCATTTGGCTTCATCTTGTTTATTCCTTCACACCGATATATTTTCAACCACATTGCAAATAAATTGTTAACATCGATTTAGTCGAGAGTTTCATTGTGTTGAGAGGTTATAAAAAAATATAAATTACGTTATTCGTTCATAAGTCTCCCATTCATATTGTCACTAACTCGGTCCTTACACCGTCTATTCTCTTTTGTTTCATATTGCGTATTTCGGCAATGCATCAAATTGCAGAGCGTATATATATATATATACCTTTGCTTGTCCAGCTTTTAGTGATGGATGATCAGTAGACATGTAGATGCTACCCTAAACTGACAGTAACGAAGGATTTCTGAGCGATGACATGCAGTAGGAGTACTGAGGTAGCTTTGATGCTGTTATGAATTTTTCATCAATTAGGTTGAATAAAATCAAATGAAAACTTAGGATTAAGCATTGCACTCTAAGAGAGGACACGTTTGGCGAGGAGTTCGTTTTGATTCTCAGTCGATATATAACGTATTATATTTTGAATCCACATTGCTTTTTTTCTTATTTTGGATAATTTCGGACAGCTTCTATTTAAGATCTAATTAAAGGAAGTAAGTCATGAATATCCGACTCAGCTCTTTATGTAAACAACGAAATCCTGTTGGAGTTTTAAAGTCCCGTAAAATCGAAATTAAAAATGATTGAAACAATTTGTTAAAATATGAGCTCCATCAAAAATTTGCACGTTACATATGGTCCCCCAAAAATACCGGTAAAAAACAGGTAGATAATAGATTCTATTTCTCCAAATCCTTCATCGATCGAGCACATTAAGCCCCCCTTTAAAGAAATAAACGTGGAAATCATTTATTCTGTAATCAGTATGTGAGGTTTAACGATTTTTGCAATATGGCATATTTATTAGAATTTGTTTAGTTAATAACGTTAATGATTTTTTCACAATAATAAACATTTGAAACTCACCTGTATTTGTTAACGAATTTATTTTTGTCTTTCAGGAATTTCCATGCATAAAGGTTATGCCTTCGTACAATTTACAAATCCATTTGACGCTCGTAGCGCCTGCCTCGGAGAAGATGGACGGACTGTCCTCAGTCAGATTCTTGGTAAGTTGTTTATAATTTTAATGAAATTAATACATGCATACAATTGAAATGTAGAAACAAGTCATTAATAAATTCTTGACTGCGAGAATATTTGTTGGCACTTGCTAAAGTTACATAATTTATGTAATTTATGTGTGCCACTATAAATAAATTATCCATTTTACAGTTGTAGAAATAACAAAAAAAAAAAAAAAGAAAAATAATGCAATTGATGAGAAATAACGTAATCAAAGAAATTAACGTATAAGAAGTGGTAAGAATTGTCAGTAAAAATACGGACGAATTTCAGTTACTATAAAGTATATTTGTTAGTTGACAAGGAACCATTAGAAATGTTAGTATTCACTTTATGGTCAATCATTTATAAAAAGGTATAATATTATCTTTTATTTATTCTTTTCTAAAAGTTTATATTTTACCTAATTATAACCACGCTGAAAATGAAACTTTTTATTTATTTTCAAAACTATAAACTTACATATATATTTCCATCGAATTTTGAATGTAAATTTCCTTATACCAATATAAATGCATAAGGATGTTTAAGAATGTATTAATTAACTTTCTATTAAATTTAATAGACGTTCAACCAATTATTATTGCATGAAATGCCTAAACTTTAAAAATAATATATTTGTCTCTGAAATAATTGTAGTATTTAGGTTTAGGGGAGAGATGACATTTTTGTCGGTATTTTATTATACTCACGACAATAAATGAATTTATGGATCAGAAATAACTATTCAAGTATATATAAAACTTGGATTCCCCGGAGCATGAATTTCTCGAAATGGCGTATTTAAATTAGTGGCCAAAAGGCGGAAAATAGATGGTTTATTCATTTCTGTCGATAAATTTTTTTCTCGATATTCGTGCGGGAATTAATTCAAATAAATGCTTGACATATTCATACAAATGAATAAAAAAATATATATCCGAATGTTTTGAAAACCTTTGTGTTCCTCAAAACAGCAGCCGCGTAATATTATTTTCTGAAACGGCGGGAATTCTTTTCTAAAAGAATGCAAACATTTTTTAGACGTTTTATTATCCAACTAGTTGAATTTTCGTGTACCTGAAAGACTATTCCGAAAGAGGCGCCTTGGTATAATCTGTAGAAAATTATAAATATATAAGTTTCAGTTTGCAGTATTCGCATAATGCAATATTCACTATTGCACAACACTGCGCCAACTCTTGCACATTCACAAGTTTAAGCCATATAACGAGCGAAATGCAGGTAAAACACGGATTTGGACATATTTTTTCCTTTTTTTTTTAATCTTTGAAAATACCGATAGCATATTTTTTTGCAAGCATTCGTGATATTTGTACTAGTAATGCAGATTATGTAAAAAAATACAACATTTTTTAGAAAATATAAACGCTGTCCTGTGATCCCATGAAAAAAAACTACTGACAATTTCCATCAATTCCAATATGTATAAAATGAATTCACTCTTCTATACACCGTAATGTTATCAAATCACCGGCAACCATGCGGCGTTCGATCCTTCATTAGAAAAGAAATAAACTGAAAATTCATTCGTAAATTTATAGCAAATGAACAAGGGTTTTGTATTTTAAGGGCAGGCACTGTTTTAATTAGAACCCAAAAGTTTATAATGGAGAAAAATAGTCTTTAAGTAGAATCTGTTGACACATCGACAAAGTGAAAGTAGTAAATTTGGCGGATATTAATATAAGAACGAAAATTAATTAAAAAATAATAATGTTTTAATTTCTAAAATCATTTAATGTTTATAAACTTTTGCCAAACATTTAAAAAAGAATCTGATTTGCGATCATTAAAGCAAGTGTAAGAGATCATTACAAACCAATAATTTGTTGTAATTACGCGTTAAAAAAAAAATAGCGAAGGAAAATTTCCATCTCACCACTTTATGTCATTTCTTTCATTCATTCCTACTCCTATCTCGCTATCAGCCGTCAATTCATGCTTTCATTATCTTTCCATTGAATATTACACCTTACAATTTAATACAAACTAATCACACTTAGATTATTTTGTCTCTCTCTATATATATATACATCTCGGGAAATCCAAACATTTATGCACCGGAAAAAAGTGTAGGTATACATTTTTCTAGAAATGGTCATTTTTTCTAAAATTTCGTGTAAAACGGTTTTTGAAAATTGTAAAATTGAAAATGTCAAAGCCAATATGGCAGATGAAATTTTTAAAACAAAAACCCTAGTATAATTAACATTATTAGTACATGGAACTTTTTTTAATGTAATCTGTCCTATACACCTTCGTATTTATATTATTGATAAAATTTTGATGGATTATATTTTTAGACAAACTATTTTAGCGGAAACTAATTTGAAAGAATCTTCTTAGCTTTGATTATTCGCACTAAAGTGTAATCTGCCTTATTGGTTCCGCCATTTTGGATTTAAACATTCTTGAAACGTATTTGTAATCAGCGACCTTCTGTCCTGTTTTCTTATATGTCCTGAAACCAAATCTTGTAATGGTGAATGGTGTTTATCATAAAGTCAATGTATAAGGTGTCCAATGAATGGTTATCGATATGATTTTTCGAATGATTTCAAGAAAAAATTCAAATACTAAATTGTTATCCGATTGTTAGTTGAACTGTAGCGAATTGCGCCTCGAACAATTGCTGTGTTATTGACATAGTCGTTGGTCCCTAACTCGAGTGTGTTTTTAAAGTTCGCAAGGCGGGCCAGCGATTAAACTAGTAATCGGATCAAATTTTTGTTCGAACTTTTATGTTTGTAATTGTGCGAAGAACCGCCTCATGCAATAAGATTAACCAGTTGCTGGACATCTTATATAGTACCTCAATAGAGCCATCAGTCATGAAAAACCTCATGTGGGGTCAATGTTATAGTCCACGAGTGTACAATACAAAAAAAAATATGTAATGCCCCGCTCATTAGTGACATAAACGTGGCACATATTTGCACAATTGTAGTTTTTAATGGGAAAAAAGCGTCCTTAGGAATTGGGAACCTGTGTGATGCTCTACCTTTGCACAATGTAGGCAGGTGTATATCTGCGAACAGCAGTGTATACAGATTCCCAGTCCTGTTCAATGGGTTATTACCGCAGGACTTCGGTATGCAATGCACAGACGTCTACCGCTCAATCTTAGGTTAGTTCTGGTTACAGTTGCCACTGCTACGGCATTCGTGTTACCTCTATTGGGGTATGACGCTTACAGTTCTGCCAGACCCGCCATTATTGTCGCCAGCGGATATTAATTGGCGTGGAGTTTATTAAAACCACGGTGTCCAAAGCCCGTGGAGTTTTCTAAAGTATAGTTTATAGAATCCCACGAAAGTCAGGAATCCTTGGGAAGTTAGGAACCTTTTTCAAAATTGGTATTAAGAGATACGGTGCATCAACGATATTTCGAGTTACGTAAATTTTCATTGCCTGATTTTCATCTCCTGAAATGTCCACTTTTTATTTAACACATAACAGATTATCTGAAGTGTAGAAAGCACCCACACATGGCGATGATCTTTGTGCAAGGTTGCACGAGGATATCGTAATCAAGCAGGTTGAGCGGGGAAAGGCGATTATTACACGCCGTAAGGACTTAAAGTGGCATGAAAATGTGAAACAGTCCTGACGTCCCACGTGTCAGGCTGTTGGTGAGGCGGGCGTTTGCGCGACGCGTGAATAAGCCTTTAATCTTCGCCTCCGTGAAAAGCGCACCGCCACCGCGCCGCGTCAAAAGAAAGCAAGAATGCTGGAAAGGCGAAGGCGCGTATGACATAATTTCGCGCAAAAAATGTCTCCGGGATTTAAAATTTTCTTATACACACTAGAATAAAATTAAAAAATTCCTTGCCCGGACACTTAGTGTCGGGCAATTCCCCATGGGTTTAATATCCTTAAAGGTGCGGTTGCTATTCTTGCTGCCTTATATTCAAATGGAACAATTGAATTAAAATGTAATAATAGAGCATCAAAACGCAGATGCGTCTCGCATTACACTTGAAGTGGAATTTTGTAACGAATTAAAAACGTATATCATTCCACAGCTCCGCCTCATCTTAATGTTTTTTAATATATATGCCTATGTATCATATTATTTCTTAATAAATCATTAAATTCTGAGAATGATGGTTTGTTGATACATGAACTTCTCGTATCAGGACTTTGTTTAAACAAAAAATCCTGATGGTCGTACTGGATTCCACGTGATTCTAGTTGGAATTTACCTGGATCCAACGGGATTCCGTCAGGATTCACCTGGAATCAATCAGGTTTACTTGGAATCCAGTCCATTCAGCCGAATACATTCAACAGGTATTAGTGGTATGAGTAGATTTAAAATAACACTTTAAAATCGTACTATATTTAAATAACCAGTTGATCTAATTGAAATCTTTTGAAAGCGAAGATTGATGTACAATTATATACCCATAATTAGACTGGGCAGTCCTTTTAGTGTCGAATCGTCCATTTCTTTGATTGTGTACCAGCTAACGCTTCCAATCCTCCACAATAATTCCAATCCTCTCAATTCTAATCGTGCCGATTTAATTAACACTAAACGCAAATACACCCAAATGTCTTCTGACCACTTACTCTTGTAAATAATTAGTATAAAAGGATAGATAATAGAATATCAACCAGAAACTCATTCAAAAAATAAGAATCTTAACACTGAGAGTAGGTCGCCAGCAAACCTTGTCCAATGATACGTTATGACAGAGAACGAGAGAATAATATTCATGGCTAAGTTTTGCATTCTAACTTTCACTATGCGTTAGCCCGTTATTCCGCTCTATTTCGTAATTCTCGAATTTTCATTTTCCAAAACTAGTTTGCATGCTTTGTTCTAAGTATACGCATCTCGCTTCACTCCCAACGGCTCGTAAGTTCTCAGTGCCTTGCATATTCTCGTATGGGGTATGACAACTGAAACAGTTTATAGATTTATAAATAAACGTGGCAAGAAAAACTAGCATATTTGCTGGAAAACAGAATTCATTATAGGCATCATTAGAGTTACTGAGTTTGTTACGTTTTTTTATGACTGATTACATCTTAGTAATTTCAAATAAGAAATTCTTGAATAATTTCTGGAAGCGTGGAGCCATCAAATAGAGTATAGTGTGAAACAAATTAGGCTTAGCTACAATTTGTTAGTAATGACTTATGGAGGTTAATGATTTAAGAGGCAAAAGGGAGATATAGCGAAAGAGGGAGAGAGAGAGAGAGAGAGAAGATAAGATGAAATGGACGTGACTGAAAGAAAAACAAAGACTGTGGAATAAGTAGAGACCATATTTCCTTCTGCACAGTCGTGTTTCATGGCTAGATATGGCTTACGCATGGCGACCGAAATTAGCAAATACTTCGATCTTCTTTAGGATACATGTGCTTACGTATTTGAACATTCACTAATCGGAATTTGTACGTGGAAGTTACACAGTATATATGAAACTTGAAAGAGCAACGAAATTTATCTAGTAAAATGTGAATGTTTAAAAAATGGGCATCTATAATCACAAATAGCTTTTTTTGTGTTGTCACATTGTTATATTCTCAATAATACAAGAATATACTTTCTAAATTTCTTGAATTGAAAACTAAGCAACTCTATCTAAAGACTGAATTGAAGACAATATAAGGTTGAAGAAATGAATGCATTAAAACTTTTATCGATTTGGAAATTAAAAATTAATTAGGGACGATAGTAAATGTAAAAAAGTTAGGAGAGGATTATGTTATCAAATGATACTCTTGAGTTCATATACACTGTGCCAAATGTGTATCATGCGTAAAGTTCGTACTTCGAGATTTGTTTGGATTTGCCTGAACTTCATTTAAAACATACATGCATCAACCATGTCAGACATCGATTTAGAATCTTCTTGTGTCTGATTTAGATATGATGAAGTTTCTTTAGAATTATGATCTGATGGTAAATATCTCTCCGATATTAATGAATTTATTATTTCTACCGACATTACGAAAATACATCGCGCACTGCGGGTATACATGCAGAATCAAAAGAGTTTCACGCGAAATATCCGGGATGTGTGATCTATAGTGTAAATGAACACGCCGCCGCCGTAGCATAAGACAGATAGACTGAAACATGCAAGAGTATTAAACCGAAAGTACGGTTGCTTGTTTCATGCTAGGATGAATATTAACATCTACAGGCCATTCTGTACACCGTGGACAAATAAAAATCTTAACACCTCGAGGACAAAAATAATGCCAGAGACCAACACACTTTTCTCCTAGTTAACCGCATTCGCCTTTGCGGAGGGTGTGAGATGAAAAACTAAAGTGAGATAATGAGGAAGAGCAGCGGGAGGGTGGAACGAGTTAAATATAGAGGAAAAGAAGGAGACCATGAAGAGAGGAAGAGAACGACTGTACAATAAATTAAAGTACCGCATAGCAGCCAGCTTTTCGCCCAGGTAGAATAGGTTAGGCGTGTGTACATTCGCACCCACCAGAACGTGGATACTTTAAAACAGTGCGGCATCTGGCTAAACAAGCCGTTGCTCAGTGATTACATTTCATACGCTTGCTGGCAGATTCATTCTACTGTACGTGTATTACGGATAATGTTGTGAAGCGTTGAGTAACGCGACCGCAATTCCCACCCACCGTTCAAAGTTTCAACCACATTGGTGTTTAATTCCCAATAACCAATTTCGCTCCGAATCCGTGTCGTATATAAAAATTTTGCCACGATGGCCCCGTCTCTTATCCAGATATCGACCAAATCTTCTAATATATCGTGGTTTTAAAGCAGTCAAGGGATTTTTCCATTCTTTCGCCATGTGTCAGAATCCAAAGATCATGACAATCAAAACAATATTTCGTGCGTATTAATTCAAAAGTTGAAAATTTGTTCAATTATTTTTAATATAATCTTTTTTATTAGGAAGGTCGGACATAATATAACAATTCTACTTTAGACCTGCTCAACTTGAAATTTTACTATTAATATAATCAAAGTGATCATTCTCAGAGAAAAAAAGACCGTGTTTGTTATATTGTGTACACAGACACTTTCGCATTCCGAGTTCGTACACAAGAGAAATTTTGGAATTAGACATTTAAAACAAAGCTCTTACTCTCGACTGTGTATTTACATAAAAGCTTCTTGTGTCGTAAAATTGCATTTTAAATAATTCAAAGAACGCGTGCAATGTGTTATCGATTTATATTATCCAGCTTTAGTAATCGACAAGATATCTTAAAAAGAAATGTATACATGTATACAATACTTTATATCGGATTATAATCTTTGGATTATATTATCTAGCTCTCGATAATTTGGGTATATGCATTGATGGTCTTTATTCACAGATGTGTCACAATAATTGCATTGTGCTTAAGCCAGATTTAAACGCGCTGCATTGATTGCAATTAGTATGCAAATATTACGTCGCTGCGCTTCATATATGAAAACTAACGATTATATTATTTCCAATATAAAGATTAAATCTTTCTGATATTTGACCAGTCTTTGTGAAATGTTATTCTTTTTCAAAATCAAAAATATTTATTAGTGATTTATGTATAATCTGTTCGTAGAATTGGGAATACTTGTTCATTAAAATTTTGGAATGAAACAGGCTTCGTTTGCAATCGAATATTCCATAGGTTTTGACTAATATGCTGATAAAATGATTTATTAATTAGCTTGTTGTAAATATTATGTCACTGTTATCGAAATTTAATTAACTCTATATCCAATCCAAGCGTCTCATTTGAACAAGAAACTATACAATTTTAGTCCATGTATGGACATATGGGAAAATCCACGGAACCTTTAACTTCCTGTCCCAACAAATTTTTTCGTTCAAGTAACACATTGTCCTACTTGAACATTTGTATTTATATATACTTCCAAAGTAATAATGCATACTCGTACATGATTTTTACACAATGACGTAAAAAGGGTTGGAGGAGAGGAGGAGAGGGCTCATCATATTATATATAGTCTTTCTTTTTGTTATACATTTTTTCAAACCCGCGTATCTTTTTATCTCAGGTCGGAATATTCATAACATTATAATACATTATTATTTTGTATATTTAATTGACGTTATCCTACAATTTTCAATTTCTTTACCCTAGCAGAAATTAATCGTGGTGCTGTATCGATTCTGTCCAGATTACCAAGGACAATTACTGGTTCTAGACTGGAAAACTATGCAGCCCCAATATCTGCAGGTAGACGCTTAATGTATATGGGGCCATGATAACAATCTATGTCCACGATCTAAACAGAATCTGTCTAGTTTTCATCTAGGAAAAGCTATTTTATTCTAACCTAAAAAAAATTTGTTATAATAATAATCATATCTAGTATTTTCTAGACAAAACCGATATAGAAACGAGACAGAATTCATATTTTATGTAACCTAGAATTTATAGTAATTTTCACTGTCAAATTTCTAGATTTTCTACATAAAATCTGGACAGAATCGAGAGATTTTCTCGTACAGATTTTATAATGATTTTCCGATATAGGGCCTTTACAATAAAGCGGAATGCCAGGATTAATTTATACCTGGGATTTTATTTACTCATCCCAGCAAACAATCACAGAAGTTATGTCACAGTTATGTAATAGTTACATTAAAATGTCGCCTCAAAATTGTCACAGTTACATAACAGTGATTGTGA
>JAPYZR010000314.1:23646-57581 GCA_030522945.1 Trichopria nigra | reverse complement strand
ATGTTGTGTTTTGCGGTAACAATGACTGCGCAATTCGTAATGCGCACCTGATTCCGTGACTGGTCCTCAAAGTTTCGTTACAGTTTAGTAATTTTAAGAGACCGATCGTAAATTTGCGATTATGTTTCGTAATTTTAAGAAAGATTTAGTAAAATTACTAAAATTGTTACTGAATGTTGTATTCAGTAACCTGATTTTGTAATATTAAGTTCCTGTGGTAACTGAAAAATGTCAGAATTTTCCGAACATTTCTAACAGTGTTGATAATGCCTAAAGAAATATTTTTTTTTCAAGATTTAAAAATGCACCAATGAAAAAACTAGACAAAAAATCGGCTAAATTATCGGAGTCGGGTAGGTAACTTTTTATACAAAAACTTGAAAAATATTGCGTGAAGAAAGTTGTAAAAAAGAGATAGAAATATTATTTATACACAAGCATGCATAACTCGAACAAATTTACCTGAAAAAATCGATTTTGGTCGTCAGTATATAGACAATTGATTTACGTAACATGGTCATGTTTGTTATTTTATAAATCGTGGCGATAGTGCCACATAAAAAAATTAACGCAATTAATATAAATGATACAAATTTAACATAATTTATATTTTAAATCATGATTTTGTTCCTAAACAATATTTAACATTGCATTTATTTTTTATTAATTCACCGTGTTTTTATCTGTTTTTCCGATGCATATTAAAACATAAGACTCTCTACGTCATAATATTGTCGATGGTCAACTATTAATCTCTACTTTTAGTCTCTCGTAATCTTTTATTTAATTAACAATTCTTCCCCAAACATAATACGATATCAAATAAATGTATATTTGTTCTTCATTTCACGAGCAATGAAACGATTGAAAGTTGTTGAAAATCCTGCTGAGCCAGGAAATGATGTTTGTACTAATACGAGGAAAAGCAAACATCCAGTTTCGTAAACGCGAATCTCACTTACGCAGAAACCTGTATCTGTACGACGTTCACTTGAAAAGTAATATCCACAACTATAGAATATTTTCATTAAACATTATGGACATTCATTAAACATGTAAATAAACAGGTGTATGAACATGTGATCGTATTTGGACATCTTTTATTTGGTAGTCGATTATTTTTTAATTTATTTGCTAAATTAATTCTACATTACGTACTTATATAAATCCAATATTAAATGAATGCTCTCGATCGATCATGTATACTATCTGCAAATTATAATATAATAATAAAAATTACAAAACTCGTAAAAATTGGACGTAAAATGAACAATAATTGAAACAATTAATTTTTCTTTTATCATCTATTTTCTATAGTTATAATTCGCAATTTTTAATAGAAAATAAATTATATTTCATTGATTTATCTTGGTTCGTAATGAAAGATTGTTGTCTAATTCTACATTTTTTATAAAATTATTATCAATATAGATTTTGCTGATTTTTAAGGAGTTCATGCATTTCATACTTGTTATACACTAGACGTTCGAAAACCGGGACCTTGTTTTTTTTTTTTATTACTTTCATTTGGAATCCTCCTATGAATGAATACACACACACGTATAATTTGTATGTACAAAATAAATTTCGATAATAAATTTTGATAACATACAACAATATATTATGGTATGTTATACCCTAGAAAGAATGAAAAATAAACTTTTAAAACTCGGTCAATTTTCACTCGAAGAAATATGAAGATTTTCGTAAATGTAAGTTTGCCTAAACTGCGTTATTATCATTCAAATCAAAATTTCGTGTACTTTATTTAAAATAAACTGACTGTGAAAAGCATCTTATAGCATATAATGTTATAATATTTTTATTAATTTCGTTTTTTCAGTATTGCTGATTATTTAAATAAAAATTATGAGTTTTCAAAATGTATTTTTCGTTTAATGAAATGTTTCAATTAACAATGTTAAATAAAATTTTGTTACAATTGATTAACTAATTTTGTTAATATGAAAGTATCACTACTCTAGTAGAAAATAAGACCAGTTTATGGCCATTTTTCTGGACTCCATTACTTTAAACATAGAGGCCAGAAAAATTGGGCAGAAACTGATGTCATTTTCTACTAGGGTATAAGAGAATATATTTAATAATATTTGAACTTTTATATACTTAGCATAAAAATGTTCTCACGACTATTCAATTAAAGTGTAGTCATCTTTCTTTCAATGAATCCTTTGAATGTATGTACCGCAAATCTTCCAGCAATAATTTTTAACACAAAGAGCATCTTTAATATATTGCATGGGAAATATTCCCAGGAGGTATATATCGTTCAAAATATTCTACATTTTTTCGTATAAAACATTCTGTCGATGCAACTTAAAATATATGAAATGTTCACTTCATTTGAGTATTTCATTTACTTGTGTGGGTCGCGATATTCAAAATTACAACTATCTGCATACAGGAATACTCGGAAACATTGGCAAAAATTCTCGTAAACTCTAATTAGGAAAAAACAAATTGTAGGAAAATTAAATAGACACGAATCAAAATGAAGTGCTATAGATGTCGATATTCATATGTACAGTATGTGGCGATACAAAATTAGCTTCGTGGTCGTTCAATAACGCGGCATCGCACACATCTCTAGGCTTCCGGTCCGAAATGACAATAACCACTTCAAGTTTTCATATATATACTGAGATCATTCACTCGATTTCTCACCATTCACTGTGTGTGTGAAATAATAGCCCGAGTCACGAAACGTTCTGGGGTTTGCGAAAACTAGATATTTTTGCATTTTATATCGTAATTATCGGTATTATTTTAGTCGATCATTATATATATATATATATATATGTTCTTCATGAAATTGTACAACAGTCAACAGCAAATACTCGGACGTTTTGATTGGCAATAAATTGTTCGAACTCCGGTTTATTACCGATAACAATAAAGTACGAAGAATTTAGAGGTAAACAATGACGTATCCTCCACTTCTCATCCGTGTCGCCGTCAGGAATTTATTCCATTCAATAAATTGATGAATAAAAATTTAATGCATTTCTCTATTTACTTGTTTATTAACTTGCAAATCAATTAAGTACAGTACTGTATAATTACTTCTTTATTAATATGTAATTAAGAAAAATTATATTAATTTTGACGGCATCGTCAACACGTGTTACCATTAGAATGTACCATAATTTTGACGTTGCGTGCAATTTGAATTTCGTCGATTTTTCCAAGAAGAAAGTGAATAAGGAAACCGAGATGTCGTGTAAGCGATCTAAATTCGGTACGGGTTTAACGCTAAATGCAACGATTATATTTAATCTCAAAGTAACAGTAGGTTGAGACGCATTTATAGACGATCTGTTCTCTGGCCAAGGCCGCCTTCCTGGTCATAGACGCCTTATTATACCTTTGAGTCGTATTACGATTTTCATCCTAGAGCTCATTTCGGGAAATCCAGTTAATATACGAACCAAGACTTATTGAATCACTTATACGCGTACTACATCAAACTAGTTTAATCAACTTTGAAAATGCTCTCCAAATCGACCAGTGCGATATTCATTATTTCATGGTTTACTTGTAAAATTGTAATTTTTATAAATAGCAACAACTTATAAAAGCCATTAACGCAGTAAAATCACTTATTGCCTATCGAAAAAATCTGCATAAATCTGGTAAAAATCAAATCGATTCACTTAATCGACACATTTACAGTAAATGAACAATTTCGGTTTCTAAACATCTGGTGTACTACAGCTGATGAATAATATTACAAGGGGTGATCAAGAAACATGGATGGCCTCTCCTGACAGTGTATTTGAATAGCCCGTAAGGGCCAACTGAGAACATTTTGCCATAATTCAACCAGGAATCGGATCAAACTTTACTTTCAGACTTTATGGGACACTCTGTATATTAGTATAATTCTTTAATTCAGTAATCGTGATCCAGGCATGTAAAAAAAAACAGTTCATATATTCTACTCGTGTTTTGCACAAACTTTATTGTCACTAGTTACAAACTGGAAAGTTTTCAAAACCTTTTTAAAACGTGTACTCAATTATAAAAATAATTAAATGCTATATTTTATACCTTATTATAATTTCGTCGAATGAAATATGACAGATAATTCTAATGAATGAAATTATTACTACTTCACGTTCGCATATTAGCATGAGATTGATCATGACCACGTGTTGCACACCTATACTTTGTTCGCGCCAGAAATGACGTAATGACTTTGATCGCTGGCACTTGCCGACGTGTTTATCTTCAAAATTTGAAATAATGCCATCGTACTCCGCAAACAGTGTTTCCGCATACATGAAGATTTTTGCACTTTCGTGAAATTTCATTGTTTAATTTGAAATGTATTTCTGAAAATGAAATAGATTTTATTCAAAAAATAAAAACAATAAAAATAAAACAGTTTAAATTATTTCATAATTTCGAATTTTTCTTTATAAGAAGTGTTATGATAAATTCGAATGTATCTTCAAAATTCAGTTTTTGAAATGGATTACAAATTGGATAAAGAAATTGTTTATTTTGCATTTTTTTATAAACGTGCATAAGATAAACACACAAATCCAAACTAAAAATATAATTATGTGATGATTTCCAAAATTTTATATCAACCCGGTTAGAAGTTGAAAGAAAATAGAATGCGATATATATATATGTGTAAAAATCTATCATTTGAATTCGTGGAATTAAATTTTGAAACAATTTTCATTTTATTTAAAACAAACTTTTATCGTGACCTCATGTTGTGTTTAGAACTGTTACCCTTTAATAAAATAATTACATATTATTTATTTGTATCTTCTATACTTTACAGTAAATTATATCAATTACTAATCAATTACTAAAATTGTTTGTCTAGTATACGAGCACAATGGATAATTCGTTTATCTTGTATAAATAAACTGGATATGTCATAGAAAGTAAGAACATACAAAGTAAATTTGAATCGTGTTATGTGAAAAAATTATCCAGTAATGATTGGAAAACCTGACAGAACGTTTTTTGCGAAAAACGGATGTTTTGATGAAGGGACTGCCATGTCCGATATTATAACGTATAGCATTCGTGTAACATAGGACTTCAGTACATGCAGGAATGGTCATCTGAACTTGCTTGTGCATCTTGTATGCTGGATGACAGTATCCATGTACGTAGGGAGTCAGTACGCAAACTTGAACGTATTAGTGTATATAATCAAATTCCGCCTATGTTAGGTTAACCCCTAAACACATGCCAACGTGCATGACACCCACGCTTAAATATATATATTAAGACTACATATATATATACAATGTTAGGATTTTATCTATCATATACACTTAACTTCGTATCGTGATGACAATCGAATAATTTGATTTTGTCTCAATAATCAGAAGCATCGAACCAATCAATTTTACATATAAGCTTTAATATAAATATATTTTATAGAAAATTTGTTAATTGCATTTTCTTAAAAAATATTATTATAACTCTCTAATAATAAGTCATCGGGATGATCAAAGTCCACGAGAAAGTCGTAACAGGAACGTCTTCATCATCGCGTGTGTAATATGTGCCGCTCATCCATAAAGTCTACGGTCCTATCTGTCGGTCGGGACGAGAGAGCAAATTTGGCAACGCGCTGTAATTACGGCATCGATATGTTTACTGGATGGATGCGTTGCGTTACCCACGGTGCTACGTTCCGTTCCGGACACTCCGGCGTACACGGGATTATGACGCTTTTAAATGAGGCAAAGATTTATCATCCAAAATGCCGCCTACCACTTTGTTTTTCTTCTTATTGCATAACGTATTGTCACGCGAGCCCTACAGGAAACGCACTTGACCAGCTGGGATCATCATATAATGTGTCAACCAAAGCATCCTATTTTAAGACTGGAGTATAGTCGATAAAGTATTACACTTAAATCCGTTGCATATTTCTTTGTTTTGGATTTCTTTGTCATTTTACCAATGATTGCCCTACTCTGACACTTTCTGAATACATCACATTATTCCTATTTTACTTTAAGTATTTCCAAATTATCCACCAGATCATAATTACCCGACAATTTGTCATTAAAAGTATTCACGCCGTCTCTTTATCTAAGACTTCAATTAATCAGTTTTAAGGAAGATGTGCAAAATAAGTTTTCGTTTGACTCTCAGAACTCCTTCTTTACCTAAAAGTCTTTGTCACGTCTTATGCATAACTTGGTTTATGCACGAATTCCTTCACAATTCTGCTATTTCACTTCTTAATTTGCAATAAATAACGTGATGATTTTAATTTCCAAACTTTCATGAATCTTCATTTTTCTGTTGACACATTCCAAAAGTAGATTATCGATTCCGACGAGTAACCGTCAACCGCGCAATTATTCGGTAATTAAACTTTCTGTTGTTTTTCGCCGCAACATCGTTCGTCATTATTTTCCAATTTCGCGCCATAGGCACGTAAAAAGGGTTTCGCAAGAAGCCGTCAGCGGTCATTAGAAAGCCGATGACGCGTAAGAACAAATTGAAAATTGAAGCGCACGTCTGCCGCCTAGAAAAGTCCGTATCTATTTGGAACTTTCCATCGGCAGCTGAATCCGAATGGTCGCGTTATTTTTAGTTTTTCTGCATCTCCAGCGTGAGCAGGGCGCATGTCCGCTGGGCGTAAATGCAACCGAAATGAACATCAGTCACAGTAATGAGGCTCCAACGTTTTTCCGTTCCCGGCGAAAAAAGGTTAATGGAATATTGTAAATTTCGCTGGTAACACCATAACGAATTTTTTCTTCGCCTTCGACAGGTTGGGAAAGGGAAGCTTGTGATTGGAAAACCAATGACGATAATTACAAAATATGGACTCGTCAGGTGAAATGGTAGTCGGCGTGATTCTTCGCTCAATTTTAAGCAAAAATCATGTATTGGCCCCTGCGACCAATATAGATACCGAGCAATATAGATTGCGATGAGGGGACATCAAGAAACATTTAATCATACTTTAAGATTTAACGCAGCCTGATACAGACGCAAAATACACCAGGAAAAACAGTACTGGATGGCAAATCTGCAAATTATTTCTGTATAGATTATTTTTATTAGCAACGGCAAGTTATTCTCGACACTCTTCATCCGTCTGCTTGTTTTGATTTCTTTATCTCTGCTTTCGCGAAAAGGCAACATAATGAATGGCGTCACTCGAAAGCCGATAATATCCGACTTTCCCAACGCCAGTAGCTTGTGCCGCTCATTTTGTGCCACCGAAACTCTAATACCCCGTTTTGTTCGAGAGCCTCCTACTTTCAATTCTCCGCGACAGCTGCGAGTAATACATTTCGCGTTACATCGGCGCCATTAAGAGCGACTATCTTCGGATCGTCGTAGGACTGGACGCATAGATTCACTTTAATATCGTATTTCCATCCCGCCGAGAGACCAAAGTGAAGCCGGTGTCCGCAATGCCTCGGCGCGTACCCAAGCTTCCTGTTTGAAGTTTCGAATTTGAAACACGCAAAGTCGAATGCGAAACTGCATCGTTGCGTCCGCCCCATGACGTCCCAGCAATCTGTCCGTTTGTCAGCAAACAAATCGCCGGTTGACTCGCACTAGGTATTTACATTTGTAATCGTCAACGGCCGAATCTACGCCAAACGAATTCGCGAACCTGTTCTTATTTTTGAGCGGCCATCATCTATCCGTCAATTCTAAAAATTTCGAAAGTATTCCTTTTTTTAAAAGGACTATTGTTATCGTCCATTTTTAAGGTAGCAGTAATACTGGATCAGCTTTGATATACTTTGAAAATGAGATATTTTGACATGACACATTGGAATAAGACCGGCTCCAGTTGCAGTTCTTTACTTTCGGATCGGCCTGTTTCAAACTCGAGGTTCCTTATTACTTTCGTTGTGAATGATTATGAACATTACTAACTTTGAATTGACTGATAATCATTCATGCGTGTAACAAAATCATTGTACTTTCCTCCAGCCAGTCCATACACATATATAGTACAAATTCATGCATAATTCTGGCCTGAGACATTTTAACGCCTAAATGTCGATCGAGTTCCATCGCGTTCGGTCTCTCTAAGAAAGGAACAAGAACAATCGATCAAGCGAAGCAAAAGATGTAAATGGGAATGATGGATCCTAGGATAGTGAGTACGGGTACATCGTGCAGTTTGCGCATTCTATTTTAGGATAACGCGAGTTAGCCGGAAAGTACCGAGTAGAGGTAAGCTCGGTCATTTCGCTAATTGAGCCGACGAGGCATCGACCAGAAACCCAAACGGAAACACGAGGCGGCTCATTAGAAGGCAAAGGCGCGATTGGTTGTCGCCGTCAGACACCCGACTATGCGACACAGTTCTCAATTAACGAAGCGATTCGCGATTTTGCGAAACTCCGTTTTATTCGCGAACAAACCAAGTCTCGGATGCATAGAGAAAGAGATCGACCGTTGTTTTAGCCACGATCCCTCTCACATGGCCGACGTTCTTGGCATTTCCTCTTGCACGCCCCGTTGCGTTATGACTAGTCGAATCCCCTGAGAAAAAAATTTCATCACTGGACCATTCTCTCGCTTTTCTAAATATTAAATAGACCTTTAAACTGTACTCAATAGTACACGAAACGCGGTCAAAGAGCTTTTCAAACAGTCGCGGCACACTTAGCCCAAACCTACGTTAGGCTTTTCGTTTTAATGTTTGTAATTATATTAGAGATTCTTTATAATATCAGTGACTAGAATTCTGTACGACACTTTTGACAATGAGATCACAATAAACTGTATGTTTGGAAACAAAATGTTTATCAAAAACCAATAATTTTAATTGAAAATTAAAGACTTCAACGGTTTACTGCTGGTAAACCTGCGATTTTTGTCTCTGACGTTCAGTGCGATGCAGTGCATCATATGTCTGGAACTACACACCATCTACTGGCCCTGACGAGGCAAACGGCAATGTTTGCATCGACAACAAATATCATTTGGTCTAGTCTGCTATTCGCCCTTCAAGCAAATGGACGGCATCTGGTCTGTTGTACGTCGGAACACAGTGAACATCAGATACCCAACTTGCAGAAACAACTAAATCGCTCTGAACGTGGATTGACCCGGAAACTTGTAAAAGCAAATAATCGCAATTGTTTTACATATAAATCCGTTTACCTAAGAGACAGATTCCCGACGATGTAAACAAGAAAGAAAGTTGCAACGTTTGCAGTCAAGTGATTCCGTAGGTTAACCTTCGTTTGTAAAGCCTAATGCATCCCATAATCGCGAAATCCCTCGCCAATATTTAATGCCAACTTTTCAATTCGAACGCTGACTCGCGCCTACACATATCCGTGACAATCGTGCAAATTCCTACAATGATGACACATTTTGGCACGATGCAAAATGCAAGAACTGCCCAAAGAAGCTGCCCGGTCATTCGGGAGCATCGGTCGCATCCTTTCAACAGTATTTTCGGATTCGCTGGTAACGAGCGAATTTTACCGCAGGCGGAAATTTCGAAGACGAAATTTATCGTTATACCTATTAGACGACAAAAATACAGTATCGATACCAAATGCAAGAATTCGCGAAGTGCACTTCTCGATGCATCTGACGACTTTTTCGGCACCCGAGAACTTTTTTACTTTACTTTTACTAGGAGCAGGGGCATATACTTGTTTCTTTTGTATTTGACGCGAAGCTCGTGACGTAAGACATAAAATAAACTTGATGATATTTTACGTTGCCAAGAATAAAAAAGCCGTGGAATAAAAAGCAGACCTTTATTTTTAAACATCGTTTGAGCCGGACACATTTATTATTTGTGGGCTATTATTCGTCGAACGACCAACGAACGATATCTTTTATTTATTTCTTTGTAAATAATAAATTCATTTTTACATTTATGGCATTCGAAAAAATCGACCCGTGTAAATGTTATTCTGTATTTCGCACAGTTGATAATTTCAATACATTTAATACCCAACAATTAAAGGATAGGTTGATCAAACGATAGTTTGTTTATGTTCTAGAAAATGAAGTTCTAATTAGATTTAACTAAATTTTAGCCTCCTTTATAAAATCATATAATATGGACTCTATTTCTAATTATATATGCATTTTTTAAGTTATTTTTCTAATTATAACAACGCCTATATGGCGATGATAAAAAAAGTTTCAATGCCAAAGAAGTGGAATGAAATATACTACGTCCAAATATCAGAAGTAAGCCCAATGTACGTCCAGTTGTCACCGTCGAGAACGTCCATTATGCAAATATAATGGACGTATAATAAACATAAAATTGTTGATGTACAATGAACGTGCACATAAATAGGTTTTCTAATAGACAAATACTGAACGTACGTTGATCGTCCAATGTACTTTTCTTATCTGTATGTCCATTATTTGGACATATAATGTATACATGGACCCATGGACTGAAATTGGACGAATCATGGACATCTAGTGCTAATTGAGAGATAATTATTAAATGGATCTAAACAAGTATTTAATATTTGCAAATAATTTTTTGTAATAATCAAATTGTGATTCTTTTCCGATTATATTACGTTTGCCAATTTTCGGGCGTCATTTCGACCCGATTATAAATGATTGGTCAAATTCTAATATTTTTTGGCTCGCTCTTCCAGAATCCAAATTACTGATTAATTTTTTTTGTTCAGATAAAAAATTGCAATAATGGATCATTAATCCCATTGAGTCAATTTTATTTTCGACAAAATTATTATGTATTGTTTAAATTAAATGGTCTTTTATTATACCTTTGTTGTCAAAATTTAATTAGGAACAATATATACAGCATTATTAATTTCAATAAATTTCTTTAAGAATAAATATAATTATTCCTTTTATTTTAATGAGCTTTTATTTAAAAAAATTAATTTGACAGCGACAAGCGAACTTGACAAATAAAATAAAAAATAAGAGATCTTAATATGAATAATTTTACATTTCGTTTACTACAACATAAGTTTCATTGTTATTTACTCTCGTCTTGAAAAACTCTTGATTTTATTCTAGTACTGTAGTATACGATAACTCAGATATATATGTATATATTATCATACATGGCTGAAGGAATTTATGATAATAGAATTTTGATTTCTGCATGTACCACTTAAATATCGTGCCTCTTAAAATATCGGAAACCGGAAGTCGTTTCAGAATTTAATTTCTGTTTTCACGCGTAATGTAACATGCAGATAGCAAGGTCGATTATGCTTTTTTAATTAAAAATTTCAGTCATATGATTTAGAACTCGTTTAGGACTAATTTGTGCCAAATATATGTCTACAGTCGTGCCAAGTTAGTATTAAATTGGCACAGCTATATACAATAAACTTATAAAAAAACGATTATCGTATAAAATATGTTATGAATCGACCAGGAAAAATAGGTATTGTGTTTAGGGTAACTCTACATTTATACGTAAATTAAAATGATGTTTTATGTTGTTTTCTTTGTTTTGTCAACTTGTATTTTATTAATATTAGTTATTTTTACTTTATTTATTCATTAATCGTATTTTCGTATATTTAGTTTGCTTGCGTATTTGGTTATACATATATAACCACTATATATTGTATGGTAAGGAATAATTGTAAAACATAATAATTTTGAATTCAAACATTTGTATATGATTTTAAATATAATTTAATTTTTATTTTATATGTATATATATATATATATATATATATATATTAAATTATAATTGTATACAAAACATTTTTAACTGAGATGACGTAGAACTAACAAAAACTTTGGCGTCTAGCCACTAATGGAGCTACTGTCCCTAATAAAACAGAAGTCACGAATATGAATAGGGGACACGATCAGGAATCGGTACATTTCTTACATATCGCTACTCTACAAAATTTTGAAAGATTCAGAAAAGGGAATTAAACCCGGAGCGATAATTCCTATAAATAAAATCATAACAAACTACACGCAAATATATGTATATAATTATAATAAAATTTCTTGAAGCTTTCAGTTTTAAAAGTCATCCACACGAACTTTGTACAATTCTATACATTTATTTATGCGACTCAATGTCATTATAAATAAATAGAAATTTCCAAAATTATACATTCGGACGTAGATAATTGTTTCATCACCAATAGAAAAAAAAAATATTGAAGGCTATTGTAAAATTAATATAGTGTAAAATTTGCCAACTTCCATACGATTCTATTTTAATATACAGTAAACATTGTAGTTGAAATGAATGGATTAACAATATACGATGTTGAAAACATGATTAATAATACGATTTTTAATGAAAAAATAAAAACTCAAATTTTATACAAACTTTTAAATTTGAAAAATAGCTATAATAAACGAGAAAACGAGGTGGATGAATAAATTTGAGGTCGGAATATATATATTTCAAATGAAAGCTTGGAGATATTTAGCGAAAATCTGGTCACCCAGGCAATAAATTCAATTTGCAACCGTACATCTGTTTATTACAAAGGACACACTTTTCGTAAACATACGAGGTAAACAATCTCAACAATTATAATAATTAAAAATAAGTATAACCAACTAACTTTCAATATTTGTATAAAAGTAAGGTAGAAAATCTATATAATTAATTTATACATTTATTATTAAATCTTAACTACGCCTTACAATGCAAATACAAAAGCATCTGACTAATGTGATGTAGCTACTTCCGGAGAAATGTAAATAATTTCCATCTACAAAAAATTACTATTTCAGTTTATTATATTAAATACACTACATTCATATAAACATAAATTAATTTTTAGCAAAATTTGATTTCTTTTTTTGCATTTTTACAGTTTCAAACGAAGTGCGATAATGATTTAAAAAAAAAATGATGCCATATGTTCTTCCATTACGAAAGTCCATGCAGAAAGTAAAAAACTGACTGTTTACTGTCAAACAGATCAAATACTTGACATATTATTAAAATCATATGACACGAATATGTACTACACGACCTTTCAATTTTTTATAGAAGCCAAAATTGTTTAGCAATATATGTACCAAAAACCGTGGTTTACGTAACAAAAAGGGATCATCGCAATGTGTTTGTATAGCAGGCAGTTGTTTTTAGAATTAAGGAAAACATTTCTGTGAATCGGAAAGTGTTGATTTACACGATTTACATCGCAAAGTTTTCAAAATAAAAACTACGGGTTTTCCCCCTTCGACGACCTCCTAATTAAACCAACTTCAATTATCAAGTAGCTGATCATATACTTTATAAAATTTTATAGACTCTGGGAATCGAAAGAATTGTAGTCATTTGAAAGTATACATATGTATATATATAGAATAAGCAATGTATATAGGCATGTATCATTTTAAAACGTCTCCCTTACACTACGGTTTGATCGGAAGCATTGAATTTAGAGGTTTTAGAGTTTAGTTAAGTTCGCGCCCCCCCCCCCCCCCCCCCGCCCATAAATTTATAAGATTAAATTCAATGCAGCTGAAAAATATATATACACTTTATCTGCATATCGAATATGAGTTGTTAATATACAAAAAAAAAGGTAATTTTACATAATTTGTGATATAAACATTGTCGTTCAAAGGTGCGAACTTGGGACTAATGTTATCGATATCATTGATATTTCCATCAGAATCTAAAAGTACTTGAAATGGTTGTGTGTAAGCCACCGGAAGATCGGATTATACCTTGTGTCATCCTGAAGTTAAAAGTCGCACAAAATTTCTCTGCACATCGAATTCACAACAGAAACCTTTTGGTTACACGTCGAAATTGTAACATTTGCCCTATGTTTTAAGAAATGGTCAATAGAGAATAATACGAACTTGTAATCTCTATTATTTAAATAAAATAAAACAGAGCTACAAACTAATGTATCGCGTAATCTGAATGTATTCTGGTATACAATCGGTGAAATTTGTCATTTCACTGTTCTATATAACATCTCGAAAATCTGTTTACTGATATAATGTCATACGCTATAATTGTGTATTTATTTTGATACATCCATTCTTCTTTTGCCTCGACGTTCCCTTGATCAGATTTGAGCATTAACTGTACTTACAATTCATAATTCTTTTTGTATATTTTGAAAATCGCATTTCAATCACTTCTGAAAATTTCAGGAGCAATATTCTGCAAAAGTGGTAAATGGGTTAGGAGAAGCCAAAATTCCCGAAACTATAACAGGTCAGCTGCATTGGCGCGATGCACGCATTAGCATTGGCCTCAAATTTTCAAAGTCGACTCGAGCAAAGCAAAGGTCTCTGGTAATGAGAGCTGTCCGCTTGTCTCGGTCGCTTCGGGCTCTGCTCTTCTGATGGTCCACTGCAGAAAAATGTAAAAACGATTCTAGACTTCGGAAAGCAGCTGCAGTAGCTGTTGCACATCCAAACGCTGCTCGCGAATTGCGAAGTTCTTGGCTTAGGCCTGAATGTTATTCTCACAAAATCGCTGATAGTCGTACTTCGACATTGAACCAGGCACCAGGACAAGACTTAACTGGAGTAGAATATCAAACGTCGTTAATTGTTTCATGATCAAAGTCGCTGAGATGCTCTTACGAACTCGTACGAAGATTTTGCTGAATCGATGAACAATATTGTCTCTTCAACACCTTCCCGCAAGTTATTTCAAAAATATGGTATGAAACATGTAAGACAAAACAATCTCGAGCAAGTGAAGTTGTCAACCTTTGAATCATTAGTTGCATAATATACTAACATATACGTTTAAACACGTATATACATACAAACTTCATTACCCACATGTCAAAAGGTAACTCTAGGGAGTCTATGCCGAATACATAGCTCCCAGAGTCCCATAAAGGTTTTCGCTGCACAACTATCGATTATAGTTACTTTATGAGAAGTACATAGTAGACCTATACACAGTCAAATTCTACGCTTTGACTGTATATTTATAAAGATCTTCTTGCGAAAATGCGAGTTTTAGTTTATTTCAATGTTTAAGACTTACTTAGATCGCGATGGCAGGAAAAGCATGTTTTATTGACGTTTCATATATGTGATGACAGCTCTACTAAGAATGTATTTGTTTTGATTTCTATATGAGTCTGTGATCTTGCAAGATCGCGTTTTTATATCATCGTATACTAGCGGGGAGTAGTCTGATCTGCTGTAGTTTGAATTTGGCAATCGCTATCAACGATGTAGCCTCATATTACTTCAACCCATGCCATGGGTTGGGATCGAAGTATTGAATTTGTGTTTAATAATTTTTTTAACAACGTATGTAAATCTCTTTTGTTAACATGATGTTACCACATCAACAGAGATAAAAAAATTAAAAACTAAAATTAAAAATTAAAATTAAAATCCGTTTATTTGATTGTGAGGTCAGTAACTTCTTGTTATTGTAGAATCTTCGGAAACCCTTTAATGGTCTTCCAAACGAATACAAAACTAGAGTAAGGTTTTATTGTCATTCTATAGAATTTTTTTTAACCGGGTCAAATTCGTGGGATCGAGATCGTTATTAATGTTTTGCATATAAAAAGGGGAGAGGAGTAACGACGTCAGTTCAAGGTCTTTTCAAGGCTGTGTTAGAATAGCACTTTAACTGCTCAACAATTTCAAGGTCATCGGTAAATATGCGAGGAAGGCAAATATCGGACAGGAAGAGATAAACGTGAATGCGTTGCATTTATTCGAGGAAATACAAAATATATATTCGTCAAAATCAGATTCTTGTTTCAAGTGTCAGAAAAATATAAAGAGGTATATTAAGATCACTTTTACAAAATGCCCTCTGAAGCAATGAAATTCAAAGCGGGGAAACTGCTCTTTCTCTATATATATATTTGAATATGAACTACGTCAAAATTAAGAAATCCGTTTTACACTTATTCATTTCATTGATGCAATCCAACGAGGTCTTTTAAGTTTTAATTAAACGTAAGGAAATCCACATGTACTTATTTCTTAATAGTTGGTTTTATTTGACTATGTATATCACTTTGAATGTATACATCACTGCTGTAACTGAATAGAAGTTTGTTGTATTTCGAAAGCATATATAGTACAAATTTGTGTGAGGTGCATTCAATACTATTCAATTTGCTATGCTATCTACCATAGCAAGAAAAAATACCAATCATGTTACGTCATGGTTGACTTGATGTATTCCAGTTATTAAAATGTATACAATTCATTTAGTACCACTCGAAAACTATGCTGCTGTTTTTGATAATTAATTTTCCAAATATGATGATGTTGCTCAGGCAATTTCCATTCTGTCGTTCTTGATTTCGATCATTTCGCTTGATACAAATTCATCTGATTTTGCAGTCTTGGTGTCATCATAACATGTAGCCAAGTAATAATCTAATCGGTACTGTAATTAAACTATATATACACGTATATTACGGTATACTATAAACAATATAGACATATTTTAGAATAATGGAAAGTTGTGGAGCGTTAAAAAAATGTATTCACGTTTGTGGTGAAAGAATCATTATATACCGGTGCTGAAAATGACCGAAGACACAAATACGCTTCAATTTCGAGCCTTCAATATTTATTCAAGCATCCGTTTCCATCCAGCACATTTTAGTAGGATGGACTTGTCAGACACGATTTAAATCGCCGGCAATTCGTCGGACGATATGCCATATGCCATTCTCCACAATCGCCCGTTGCGAACGCGAAGATGGCTTCCAGACCATTCGTTCGACCTCGATGCTATTTTAAAATTTCTCTCGATGCGTCTTCGATTTCGTCCCTTAAAGTCATCCGCCTATAGTCGACACGATTTTTACGTTCACGTAACGCGTGTTACGCAGTCGCCGAAACTTCGTCCGAAAGTCGTCTCTGACGTCATACTGTTGTCTGTCGAATCTCAGTGGAAGGTCGTAAATGTTCCTGGATTAAGCAATAATCAATGATACTCAAAGAGGGCGCTCCGTCAGTCGATCTACCGCGATTTCGATTTTTTTTTATCGATTCAACTTCTGTAATAAGTACCATAAATCTATTATTATATAAATATATGAATGTATTTTTCGTTTATGCGCTGGGTCAGTCTGCAAAACAACTATAGCTGTGGCTCGCCCATTGCTCCAAGGTATCCAATTTTGATTCTATTTCTTTGTGTCAATAAAGTCGTATAATAATAATAATAATAATAATAACAATAATAATAATAATAATAATAATAATAATAATAATAATAATAATAATAAGAGTAATCCTATACAGTTTTTATCAAATAAGCATTCGACTAAACACGATTATGACAATAGGATGGACGAGAGAGTAGATCGTTCAAGATCTGATAAAAGAGCGGTTTGCTGGTTCTAAACTAATGTGATCATTGTAAATTTATATATGCTCTCTAAATGTCATGCAGTCAAATTTCACTCTACATTGGAGTGACTCAAAGAATTTACACTCCAAACAGAGTAAAAATTCACTCCTTTACAAGAGTTGCTCAATAATCACTCTATGTAGAGTGAAATTTCACTCCAAGAAATTTAGAGAGTGTGTACAATAATAATGGTATATAAAATTGCTTAATGAATAAAATTTTGGCAGAATGCATCTTTAGGCTAAGTGGGGATGTATATTTCAAATGGTAATTTGATGACTTATCGTTATCGCTATTTTGACAACTGTAGGATTACAATTGATTACATACGTTTTTCGACCGTTGAACAATTGATATGTGGTATATTTCTAGGGGATTTCTTGACATACGTTTCGAGGGAAAATAGTATATATGAATTTGATTCACTCGGCAAGAATGGTTCTAAGGGTAGGTCTGACAATGCCGTATGCGTTTCAGTCGCAAAAAAAATAGTTAGAAATAATAACAAGACGTAATCACTAATATTCAACTAATTTATGCTAACATTCAAAAAATAGAAAACAATGTAAGAAAAGAGAATATCTTAATTTGCACTGGATGTCCATTGGACATAAAAAAGAATTGGACATTTTTTCCGAAATAAAACTTTTAATCAATGACACATTCCACGCGAAGCATACATTTTGAATTTCACATTTACAGTTAATTAATGAATTATTAAAGGCGAGTTTTGCAAAGTTTTGGTATTGAGCCCCTCGCAAAGTTGAAGAACAATTGCCAAACGTTGATATCAGTAGCGGCGGAATGATACAAAATATAGTAGCTGTTTCTATAAAATAATTAATTGAAAAAAAAAACTAATACTTTTTTGTTGCAAGTATTCTCGCCTACTAAAAATGTATTCGTCTTTTTTTATATACCTGTCTCAAAGTATAACAAAATTTATTAAAAACTAATTAACGAGAGAACTCCCGTAATTTGCAATTTAATTTGAAAAGTTCACTCCAAATACAAAGTAAATTAAAATGTAAATAAAAATATTTTAAAAGTCAATTTTTTCGATAAGTAAAATATATTTTATACGACTCCATACCAGTCAGCCACAATGTAACAATTATGTAACATTAATGTAACAACTATGTAAGAAATAATCATGATATATTTGTGACGTGATGTGTTTGCTGGGATATTATAACAATTTTGTCCAGCTTATTTCATTTATTCTATCACTGGTCATTCTAAATTATCAGAACATTATTTGTAATTCTCTTATATAATAAGTTTGGCAAATAAATGTATAAAAAAAAAATCTTATTTCATCGAAGTTCTCTCGTGGACGAACCAACATACAGAGTGGCGCACGATGATATTGCAAGGAGTGATTCATCGTATAATTTTAAGAAAAAATGTCCAGCGTTAAAAATTGATTAATCTATTACATCCCCACGAGAGTCCAGCAGGTGAATCAAAATGTTCAACGATGGCCCCTATTCTCAATGTATCTAAATTGGCAGCAAGGGCCAATCTCAAAGAAATCGCCCTAA
Organism: Trichopria nigra; assembly: GCA_030522945.1. Taxonomy (NCBI): domain Eukaryota; kingdom Metazoa; phylum Arthropoda; class Insecta; order Hymenoptera; family Diapriidae; genus Trichopria; species Trichopria nigra. Next base: position 38,720 of record JAPYZR010000314.1, on the reverse strand, counting down.
TTAAGCTATTAATCGGATCAAATCTTGATACAGGACTTTATTGCTCAAAATTATGCAAATAATCAACTTTTGCAATATTGTCTGTTGGTTGCGAGACACCCGATATAATTCAATCTCACTGATTTATAAACATCCATAACAATTAAATAAATATGAATTATTTAGAGAATAATAAAATATTTTTACAAAATCAATTTGTGTGACTTTTAGTTTTTGCAATTTTTAATTTTTATACTCTTTTAATTTTTAAATACTCATATTCATTCCGTTTTCTACTTGCTGCTTAATCATGTATATCTGTTATGTTGAAGAACTTGACATTGCTGTTATATTTCGAAATTTTTTTCCAATAATAATCTGTTTTCGGCTGGGGAAAAGCTTTAAAACAATTCGATGTTTTGCTGCGTAAAAATCGAACGTATTACGTGTGTTTAAGAACAGCTCAATTCTAAAATAGTCGATGAGACTGGCGTAAAGTTTCGATAAATTGGAACCAGGGCTCGATATTCGTTCTTTTCTGGTAGATGTCGATTATTCTTCAAATTTTTATGTTCTTTTTGCATACGAAGGCTTGCAATGAATTCTATAAATGACTTTAACTTTAAAAGTAAATGTAATTTATTTTCACTGCAAAACTTTTATTTATTCGTAAAGTCATTACTTTTAAGTTAATAAAAGTCGTATAAAATATTTATTTTATAAATATTCAAAGGAATCATTCTTTAAAGTTTTATTCTGAAAACACTTTATAGAAGATTTTAATAGACAGAATTTTGAGACTAATAATTTTTCTATACTTATTTCATAATAGGGTTTTATTTGCATATGTATATCACTTTGAATGTATATATATCACTGCTGTAACTGCCCCATAGTGTCATAATTAATTAATAAGTATTGCATTACATATATATATATATATATATAGAGAGAGAGAGAGAAAGAGAGGAAAAGATTTTCATTAAATTCAATCTTTTTAATCATTTAATTTTTTCGGTTCAACTTTGTTTTTGTTTATTTTTATTAGTTTTTATCTTGTAAACTAATAAATTATTATTGTTTTCGCTACAATTCCTCTTCATCGTGAATTATATATGCATACTATCTTCCACTTAATGAGAAAGCATTGTTCAAGATTCTTTCTGACAGAGAAATAACTTTTGCTCTGTAAATACGTGAAGAAAAATATTTGTTTAAACCGTTTGTGTACCTGCCGTAAAAATGATGACAAAATTATATCAAATTATGCGAACTTTGACTTTTTCCTTATCATAAAATAAACATATAAAAAAATATCGTTACAAAATTTCTAGATCTAAAATAAAAAGTAAACACGATTTTCGTTTAATTGAAACGAAAATGGACAGAAAATGAGATAATTATATACTGCAGTTAATATGTATATACAGAACGACGATTTACATAGCGACCATTTAATAATGCTCATGTTTTCTGTAAACAAATAAAATAATCCAAACTTTCAACTTTTATACTTCATTGCCGTGTTTCCCTTTCTCTTAATATATTTCACTGCATTCTATTTTTACGTTGAATGCTTTGTTTATTGGTTGAGTCGAAAAGTAATGTTAAGTTCTTTGAAAATTCTGCAACCCTACGTACAAAGCTCTCTTTGTAAAACACGTGTTATGAGTGTCATGTCTTTTACGAGTTTATTGACCTGACGGAACAATGCCGCTTTTCCATCCTGATGTAGATTTTCTGACAACTGATGCCAATTGATGCATTCAAGTTATATGCCATGCAGACCAATTTTAAAAACTAGCATTTTTTTTACCAGTTTAATTACAATGTAAAATAATCGGTATATTATTACTCCGCGTCAATGTGAAAATCAATCGATTCACGTTGAACGTAATACGCATGACCTTTATGTCGATTATCATGATTTTCGTTTTAGAAATCGCATGTAATTTTAGTTCGTTAAAGATAAATTAAAAATTACAGATCATTTCTTCACAAGAGATATTGAGGCTAAGACCGAATCGTTCGACACAAAATGATTATCACTTTACACACGACATCCATTCCTCTATAATCAACAGCATATAATAGTAACAATATTAACAATATAATAGGTAAAAGTCAAAATTTCAGTAAAATATTTGATTTTTTAGTCTTAACTTGACAACAAAGATAGGAAAGTATTCCTTGGGATTTTTCCTAAAAAAAATCGGTGAACCTCATTAATACTGCACCCGCATTGTTATGATGAGTCGTAAAAACCCCAATCCAAGATGGACATAAATTTAATCGAAAGACCAGCCCCGAAACCCCTAATGTCGTGAAGTTCAATGGCCAGACAGCCAACCTCTATCCCAGGCTTTCTACGATGAGTAATGGCTTCCTCCATTCTCCTTTAATGAATTGGACATTTTCGTGTTACAGTTCAAATGATGTTGTAGAGCACTATCACAGCGTCATCCGCATCTATTTCAAAGGTGACGAAATTTTTGCACATTTCTTAAAACCATTTTAATTATTATATTTACACATTGCCATCAAATATAAAATTTGGAACGGTACTTAGATTTCGTGACGTCGAATAATAAATCGGACAACCTCACGTGTGCAACGATCTAACCGCGTGATCTCCTGAAATACGTGAAAAGGTTTCTAGGGAACAGTGTACGGTCATGTCACTACAGTGTTTGACCTTCGATCCACTGACACCAAGTCCTAACAGGATAATATTATCCTACAGTGTTTGACCTAACATTGGCTATCAGCTACGTATAGTGATGGTTCAAGAAACCTTGAAGCACATATTGTCTTCTCATAAGATGCAAATTGTTAAGTCCAGGATCGTGCAGCGCCTAGTTAAAAATGGTTAACTAATTTTAACTCGTTTTGTTTTTTTGGAGTCGTTAACTATTAAATTAAATTTTTAACGTGAATCTATATTATCTTTATTTTATTAACTTTTATCTTTGAAGTTTTATCTTTATTATTAAGTTTGTTTTTGTTTTAATCCCATAGCTTTTAATAAACTACACATTTTGTCTGTTAATTCTAAATTGACAAAGTTGAAATAAGAAAACAAAAAGTAAAAAAAAAAAGAAACAAAAAATACGATTACCTTAACCTTGCCTTCCCTTGTATAAAAGTTAAAAAAATATACTCACTGTTAAAGGTTTATTTTGTATTCTTCATTAGTGCAAATATTTTGCTTACAAATCGTTTTAAAAGTTTTCGGACGGTCTATATCTGAACAAACTCGATTTTGGTAACTTGGATAAAAAGTTGAATTAAATATATCTAATAAATCTATAAACCACTACTTAGTGATTGGTTAAAGTGACATTCACCATTCAAGTTTTTAAAGTTAACTTACTTGAAAAGTTAAAATATTCGATATTAATTAACAATATAGTCATATCAAATTTTCAACTTTTCAATTTGGTTTCCTTATTTAAAAGAACTGTTATTCAGTTAATGATATATTTAGTTAACTATTACATGGACAAAGCTAACTTTTTTTGTTCATTAACTTCATCTTAACTCTGTTAATCGAAAAATTAACTTAACCTAACTAATGTCGGCTGTAAATTAGCTTTTGTTTCGTCTTTCAAAAAATGTATGTAACTACAGACATAACACACTTGTTATAAATGTTTCAATTTATTAAAGAGTGGAGGTTTTTGAATCTGTAAACACTAAGAATCTAAGCTCAAAATTGAATATCATCTCTTCTAGAAATTTAAATACGGCTGCTTTGACGTCAAAGCACATGAAAATTTGATGAAAACATTTCTTTCGCGGTTTTTTTTTACATTTTCTTTCTTACGATCATCACTTAACAAAAAAGTGTGTTTTTTGACAGTATATTTTTGGGTTTCATCTTAAAAGTCGTTAGTGTTATAAAAACGGGGAGAAAAAATATAAATTTTTTGACGCTTCGATCAGGTTCCAACTAAAATTAGTAAATGTGATTTTTAGAGTCGATGAATTCGAATCTAGTGTCAAATTTTCGAAATTCAATATGGGGAATCCAATATGGTAAAACGATTTTCAAACAATGTTTGCAACTCGATGAAATTGCCCGTGAAAAACAAAATTGGTGATATCATGTTTTGAGTAAGTTTACTTGCTTCTCACTATTCGGGATATGCTTGATTCGAGCGACTTCAAAATATGACATGACCAATGTTTTCAAGTTTCTGATTCTAGACATTCTAGACGCTATGCCGATCGATGTATGACAACCCAAGCGGCACAAAATGTCTGTAACGTTTTTGAAACGTTTTGTAAACATCGCAGACATGAAACGTTTTAAAAATGTTTTTGAAACGTTTCAAAAACCTTACGGACATTTGTTGCCGGTTGGGAACAGATTCGGATTCATCGACTCAAAAGTCAACAAAGTAAGATTTCAAGGAAGTTTTCTCTTGTTTTTCGAATGTCGCTCTGCCATATTGGATTCGCCATTTTAAATTTCGAAAATTGACACTTGATTCAGATTTATCAACCTTAAAAACATCTATTGTTGTTGGGTTGTAGGACAACCTTCTAGAATCCTTCTAGAGTCCAGCATCAAATTCTACACTCGAGTATTCTTGGAGACCCGTATGATTAGATCAGGTACTTATGTCTAAACTACTGACACGAACAGTTTTGGAAATATCAACGAGTCGCAGACATTGAATGTCAAATGACAACGGACAATCACTGTCGATCGTGAATCGACACCATAGCATTATGAAAATTTCAAATGTTGCTTCTGAGTAGATAATTCAATGATGAGCATCGATGTATCTTTTCTTCTAGGATGACCCCATGTCATGACAATTCTGCAGTCTGCATGTTGAATCTGTCCTCGACGATGGAAAATAGTGAATGAATGAATGGTTCATCAACCAAGACACATGAATAAGGTTCGTCGACATTCGAAGACTCCGCGCATAAATCGCCCGGGCTGTTGCGCGCGGGAAATTCAATCGGCCGAAGTATATACGCACGTAAATTTTAGCCACGTGTCGCTGGCGTTTTAAAAATAAGTTCCATCCGGCGTGTTTACACGTTCCGTCCCGAAAGTTGTTCGAGTTTCGTTAAATTTCGCCGTTCGAAAATAAACGCACTTTAAGAAAACAAAAAAGAGAAAAAAGAAAAAAAAGAAAAGAAAAATTATAATAAGAATGAAAATTTACGAAAATTTCAGCCGGGTCCGACCTACCGCGAATTTCATCAGCGCGTCGCCGTCAGATGGCCAATCCTGCGGAGGGCCCGTCTTTCGAGGACGGTTTTACGACGTTTTTTGGACGCTTTTAGATGGCTCGTAATTTTCCGCGCCACGAAGTATTTGAGAAAACAAACGATTCCATTCGCCCACGCATGAATCCGCGGAAGCTAAACGAAACGTCACTTACTTCTTGGATTCGGTAGCTGGTGCGAACGGTTTTTCGTCGGGTCGTCGTGATCTCGTACGTCTCCTCGACGGTGGGCCCATCGTCGTCGTAGCTCTCCTCAATCGTCGGGGCATCCTCGTTCTCCGCCAATGATGTGACGGACGGAACGACCGCGTCCATCACTTCCATAACTGTCGTAACCGTGGCGAACTTTCAGTCTTGATATACCCGCACCGATATTCCTCTGGTACTGTGCGGGGTTATTTATTTGTGTGTGCTCCCCCAGACACCGATTTTGTCGTTAACGCGCGAGTAATCACGTTAAATAACGGAGAAACCACGTCGATGCACGATGGATTTTAATGATAACGAGTCGATCAATTTTTATTATTACTTTTTTTTTTTTTTTTTTTTTTTTTCATCAATTTCACCACAATGATCGCTCCTCTCGCGGACCGAACAGGCTTGCGCTGTCGAACGCGATGCCTCTCGTTCAAACTATTCCGGGATTGTCTGCGCGTTGCCGAGAGACCGGCCAAACTAACGAAAAGCACCGAGAGAAACGACGGGTGAGAAACCGTCGAGGGCGCGTCGCCGAGTGAGCGACCCCGAAGAAACGAACGCGCATTCACGAAAATAGATTTTCGTTTTTCACAAGAAAGACCGGCGCTTCGTTTCATGCCTCAGAGGCGTATAGGCGCGACGGACGGGTGTGTCGAACGACCCTACGAATCATTTCCTACCGGACAAAAAACATAAGTAGAAGCATATTTATATATAAACATCACGGCGAAGAAACGGTTCACTGACGTTAGAAACAAACTTCTCTCAAGCATTGCACCTAATATCCCTTGCAGTTATCACCCGCTTATTTGGCCCTGGGAGAGGGAAACTGGCGCTTTTTCGGCCCCACAGGCGAAGAGAAGTTTCCTGCGATGACACTATATAAATCGTATAGCCGCGTTCATGCGTCGGCAACAATTTGTTCGCCGATGAGACTGACCATCGTCCAGCCTCTTGATACATATAATGTATTATACCATCTTGAAAGATCCACAAGAGTCCCTCTACATATCCCATATACGTCAACAAATCTGCTTGAAATGTGAAACCCATTTATCAACTATATACGTAAGACTCGATTAGAGTGGGGGACGGATGGAGGCAATATATCTTGAAAGCTTGTAAAAGGTGCGCGGTCAGTTCAGGAAATAGACAAGCGAATAATATTCAAAGATGATGACTTTCAAATGTTTCTCGCTGCTGGAACGTCAAAGTTAAACAATGCTCTGAAAGAAAATTTAAGAAAAGCTCAAATTTAAGATTTGGTCATTTTCTTTAGGGTAAAAATATTACGTAATCCTTTTTAATCCTTATTGTATCTATTTCGAGTGCTTTTGAATCCTAAAATACTGTTTCAATTGCTGTGATCTTAATGGCCATCAGCGAACTCGGACACTATACGTGAAACAGATGCGCTTAAAAAGTACATAAAATCAAACGTACGCACCAGACAGCAAATATCATTCCATTTATATTCCAAGAACGTTGCAATATCTCATCCAATATCATTTAAAATGATGCGTAGCAGATACCCAATAAACATTTGGAGACATAAATATCTAAAAGATATCTTTTAGACGTCTTTATTTAAAAGGATATCCGAAAGATGTCTTTTGGAAAGATGTGTTGCATAAGACATCTAAAAGATGTCTTTTAGATATCTATTCGACATTTTTAAGATATCTTGCCAGAATCGCAAGATATCTTTTAGATTTCTTCAAGACATCTTTTTGCTTATTGGGTACGTAATAACGTTATATATTTGAGTTAATTTTACAAGTTGTACGCATGAAATTCACCAGGAATATGTGTACTTCAAATTATGAATGTATTATCATGTACATTCTTGAAGTTATATTCATGTAACGAAACAGATGTGATGTTACAGATAGACAACATTTGAATTGTGTTGTTAAAATATTCGAAATCATAATAACGAGAGTCGCCGCGGGATGGCGCTTGCATCTGTATGTCGCTCCCGTTACATGTGTAGAAATGGATTTCTGTTTCTTACGTAAAGAATCACGTTGCATTCGTTTATTAGTCAAAACACGTCTTGGTATATGTATTGATGTGCATATTTTACTACAATTTTTCTTTCGTAGTATATAGCCTTGATGAGACAAATAAAGAATTTCTTGAATTATATGAATAAAAAATTAGAGTTACGTTTATGTCAAATCACTATTATATTCCTGAAATATAACGGGAATTATAAATTCTATTTGGAACATACTTATATATATATATATAAACGTCAGAACATAATAATAAAATATATTCAGCATATCCGTAATGCCATTAAAATCAACTGATAAAATAAAAGTATTCTGTATATTAACACTTTAATTATATTATAGAAAACTCCCAAGAAGGAATTTCATAAGTAATTTCTTGGTATCGTCGATCCAAAGATAAATACAAAATTAAAAAATATAATTGTTATTTGTATTTTGACGTATCGGCAACATGGTGTGTGCCCTCTTCAGATACAGAGTTTTTAGCAGATGGATTAAAAAAGTATATTTTATATAAAGTTGCAAAATTACTAATTTTTAATCCGACTTTTTTAATCCATCTGCTATAAACTATGTACCTGAAGAGAGCTCACACCATGTTGCCGAAACGTCAAATTACAAATAACAATTATATTTTTTTAATTTTATATTTATCTTTGGACCGACGATACCAAGAAATTACTTATGAAATTCCTTCTTGGGAGTTTTCTATAATATAATTATTACTTGCGGCCAAGAAACAATTAAAAGAAACCAGGATGACAAAAAATCCTGTTCATACTATTAACACTTTAACCCTATACAATTCCAGTTTTCGCATGCACTAAGTTCAATTAAGTTTTAATATGAATTTTTTTGTTTTACGACTATGTTCTACATATATATGTAGATATAAAAAAAAACTACAAAAGTAGTAAAACAAAAAGATTCATTCCTATAATATATATAATATAATATTGAAATAAATACAGTCCATTTACTAAATAAATAAATAATTTGATGTTTCGGTCCTATTATGTGGACCCTCTTCAGAAATAAACAATATATAAATAATAATATCCGACTATAATTGTATGTGAAGTCAAAAAATCTGTATATGGATCTGAATTTGAAACTTAATTTCTTCAACTTGGGTATATAATTTCGGTCCAAGTAATTCTTAATATTTCTTCATTCTCTTTCGATTATTGATTTTATTTTTCAAAATTCTCAAAATTTGACCTGATTTTGCAAAATTAAAAATAAACTTGCTATTTTTGCAATGACATTTAAAAATAAGTCATTCCGAATTAAAGCTCGGGTTTCTTTCAATCAAAAAAGTATTCCATATTTTTAATAATTAATTGCAACATTTCTTGCATATAAATTAAATACTTTGCGGTTTGTGGAAGGCGAAGTTTCGAAAATGGTAATTTTTAGTATATGTTACAATTACGTAACACAAAATCTATATACAAGTAAATTTAAATTGATTACGTATATATAGCACATCACCTTTTAATCTTTGGATGAAGTACTCAAAGAAAAGTAAATAGCGAGTGGTTGCGGCCGAAGGCCGCCTAACCGAAAATATTTCGCTGTTGACTTTATAATCGGCGACCCTGCGTGACGGTTTCGGCTGCAAGAAATTACACATTTAAAAAATGTATTTTCATATGAGATTTTTTTTCACGTGTTAATCAAGAGTCGTGGCGCTAGTTTCTTTACGAAATAATTTAACGCCAACCGTTGAAACAAAAATCATTTATGTTAATCCGCCTTTTCGTTCGTGAGATGACGGTACAAATGTTGAAAATATCCGGATTTTCCATTCTAACAGGATTTTGTTTGCGACGTCATTTTGTTTGCGAAACCATTGTAGTGTTAATCATTGCTTAGGGCGCATAAAACTAAGTTCTAAAAAAAATCATGTTGATCGCACATTTCGTTCGTATGATAACTGTGAAATATCTGAAAATGTAGGGATTTTTCGTTTCGTAGGACACTATTTTGTTTTCGAATCATTGTTTCGGGTGCATAAAGTGCATGTGTAAAAAAAATCAGGTTGAAACGACGATTTGTTCATGGGATAATCACAAAACTGCGAATGAAAAGAAAGTCGAAATCGGCCGGAAAAAACATGTAATTTGCAACGTGAAGCACTTGGTAGATATATACCAAAATCTAATCAGTTCATTCTGTAGGATTATAGGCATTCTCAAAAAGAGGTTTAAAATATTTTTCCGCCTATTAGAACACAATAATAACAATCACTGTCTTAGACGATTTAGCTTTGACACACGGTAATGAAAAAAACAAAAATATTCATACAATGAGAATTAGTCTAATTTTAAAATCAGTCGAAAAGATTTCTACCAAAAAATTCCCAAAATCGAAGAACCGGAATACTCGGCGTTCAAAAAATCAACACTTCACTTGCCTTGCGTCGGGCGAAGTAATTATACAAAAAAACGGGAAAATAATAAGACAAAAAGATATTAGTAATGTATACAAGGCGTTGAAATTATATTCATAAAAAGATTATTATTCATAAAAAAAAAAAAAAAAAAAAATAATAATAACCGATTAAGTATATATGAAAACAAAAGTCATCATCAAGTATAAAAATTGTTTATCGGATCATGATAATTAATTGAACAATAACTGCAAATCGTTATTATAAAAAATTATCAAACCAGATCTATAAATCTGTCTACTGCCTGACATTTATTTCAAGTAATTTAAAAACAGATGGTGCAGCTTTACCATCTATCCCATATGAGAACGCCATTCGAAGTCCTGCTATTACTGCCATATCGGTCATATCTCTCTCTCTCTCTCTATCGATACGTTCCGCTCATATGAAAATGACCCTTTAACGTATCTAAAGGTATGTAAGGGGAATTCTTTCGAGCATTTGAAAAAATGTAGATATGATTTACTCCATCCCAAAGTCAGGCCTGATAATATGAACGTTATAAAAATAGCGCAAAAAATTCTTTTTTGTCATCGAAAAGTGTTATCGTTTCTGGATGAAAAAAATATAGGGATATCACTGAAGAGTGCATGGAAGCGAAAAATGTATCGTTAATAAATCTCTTTATATAATATTAAAGGCCTTACAAAAAACGAAAATTACATTTTATGAATGACAAATGGCACCTGATGAAAACACATATGGTTTTAATTTCACATATCCTGTTATTAGAAAACTGTTAAAATATATTTCCGAGGTTTTGAAATATGCTCCTTCGAAGAACAATTCGCACGTGCCCATGACTTGGGATGTGCGACGTTGCCAAGCTTTTCACCCAATAACAGATGGTTGATAAAATATTTACATGTCATCTCTTCACCTATTACAACACATTTATAATTGATTTTTTTATTTTTCTCATTACGCATTGTGTTATGAGAAACTATACCCTTATCATCTTTACTTATATAAATATATTTATTTCAGTAGTATACATAAAGTTCAAAAAAATACATGCAATTTTAAATGTATGTATATATCCCGTATAGAATCTTAATATTAAACTGATTTTCAGTATATTATAAATTAGATATTATGTCAATTATTACTTACTGCGTCAGTCTAATGTTTTATAAATACTTTTTTTGTTTAGTTTATAAATACCCTTATCGGCCCGGATTATTCGACCGAAAATCGCCTGAAAATCGACCGAAAAAAATTTCTTGGTCGTTTTGTGCAAGGAATTGATTCAAAATTGACCGACAATTGACCGAATGGCGGGAACATTTTTCGTAAAATTACAGTCGACTTTTTCATTGTTAACCGTCAATTGACCGAAAGCAGAAAATAATTTTGGTGAAATTTCAGTTGACTTCTTTATTATCGACCGAATGTTGACCGATCTCGAAGGGATCACGCTCCATTTTTGGTTGATTTTTTCATTGTCGACCGAAAATTGATCGAACAATGCTTTTTGGTTGAGTCGATAATCGGTCGATTTATTAAAGTCGACCGTACGTTAGCTCGAACAATTGTTGGTCGATTTTTGGTCTACTTTTACTAAGTTCACCAAAAGTTAACCGAATGTTACTTCATTAACTGGGTCGATAGTTGGTCAAGTTTGTAAAAGTCGATCGTGAATCGACCTAAAATATTGCTGGTCGATTTCAGAAAATAGACCAAAAATCGACGGTCGATTTATGCAAGAAATTGACCGAGTATTGACCGTCAATTGACCAATTGGTTTTGATGGGTCATGTCGACTAAAAATGAGTCGACCTGGGCCGATAGGGACATCAAAGCAACGGACGTTTACAATTATAATTTGTCTATCATTGAACTATAAACAAAACATAATTACTATTCAACAATGACAGAATATCTTTCATAAATCTAATTATAATTAAATCATATAAAACTAACACATTTCACCATTTCAGTTTATATGTTAAATAACAGAAATAAAGCGCAGCGACGTAAAAATGCGAGATTAGAAATTAAAAATAAGAAATAATTTCACACCATATATATGCTAATTAGTACATACATTCAAATTATAGCACTTAAATACCTAGGAACATTTATGCGAATCGTTAATTCCGAGGTGTTAAAACTATATTGAGGTCTGTTGAAGCTGATATAGATAATAGATAATCTCTCAAGTTATTATAGTCTTGAGTCTTAATCTTTTCTTATCTATATATATAACTATTTATAACTTTATCTTCTATACCTCTACATCTGTTTAATAATCTTCTTTATTATTTTCAAACGAAATATCTCAACTTTTTCCCATCCATTAGTATACAAATATTTCTCATTATATATATGCGAATTATAATATATAACTAATAATACAGAGACATGAAATTTGTAAATGTAAATCAAATAAATATAATATGTTATCATCATAAATATATAATGTATCAAGAATATAGATATAAATAATTCTTAATTAAAACTTATATCATTTTTTTATCTCATGTCATCGGAGTTTCCAAAATGTCATTGCAGTCTTTGCTGTACATCGGGATTTTTTGTCAGAAACGAAGCGAAGAAGTTTTGAATCTTCATGTAAAAAATATAATATATCCTTTAAACTGCGTAAAATGCAAAACAGAAACAAAGACGTGGATTATTTTGATTTACTCCTGCAACTTTTTTAAACTGTTAAAGAACTCAATGAACTATTTTTTATTCAATGGATAGCGTAAATTTATTGTCTATATATTGTGTCTATATATTGTTAGGTGCAATCAGTGGATTAGAATTCGTATTTCCCTGATAGATATTGTATCCGTTTATTATATATGTTTTGTCCGACATTCTTATCTATAATGCTTAAGAAATAAGTAAGAAATAAATATGTAGTCTATTAAATAATTTTTGATCATATAATATAAAATGTTCTTTCAGATATTATATAACTTGTTAGGTCAAGCAAAATACATAAGATTGATGTATCTGCTCCATATATCCTTACCTCAAATAACGTCTGCAAGAAACATGTTGTAAGTGATTTGTTAGTTACAATAAAGAGTCAGAAAGCACGAGAAATAAAAGTCAACATTATTATTATACAATTTAAATGATCTCAGTACATTAATAAATCTACAAACTTCGTTCCGCATATGTATGTAATAAATAATAAAGTCAAAATAAACGAAAAATAATAGAAAGTCATTAATATGCTACATTACACAGAACGGAATCATCCATTCATTTATAATCGTAAAGGTATGAAAGTTTTGCGCAATTGCCCTTTCTATTTTTAATCCTTTTTAAAGTTACTGTTTGCATCGCAGTATAACATGCCCTTCGTTCTAATGACCAATTTATTATCACTATTTCTGTAAAAAAAAAATACCATTCTATTAATAAAATGTACGACAATAATACAGAACGCAATGAAAGTTTAATTTGACCCGGAGATGCATTCAACTTTAGACTTTGTTTTTACGCCAACTAATTGTACGTCATGCCTGTTAAATTAGTCACTTTAAAGTTGTTTTCTAAATGTGTAAACTCTTTGAACGAAATACATATAAATGAGAACAAAATTAAATTGCAAAATAGCTGAGGTAATTAATTGTAAAAACTTTCGAAAGGTTCCTTATGCAACGAACATTTTCCTCTGACTATTGTATTACAACAGTTGATATTCTTTGACATCATTCGACAAAAAAGTCATTATTACTTAAATATTCATTTGTTTTAACAAATCGATATGCTCTTTACTAGAGTACAGGCCGAAATTCACATTCCTTTCTTGAGAATGAAGCAGTGCTTTATCTCATATGTGCAGAGAAGGGCAGCACTATGCTTAAAAAAAAAAGATTAAAACATCAAAACTTGAATTAAGAAGAATTCAGAAGTATTCGTTGTAGAAGAAATGAATCCATTTTTAATAATTTTTAATCCTTTTTAAAAACGAAACCAATACTGTAATACTTACCTTAAACTAGATCATTCTGTTTATAGGTCCGTTGCATGATGCACTTTAACTTGAATGCATTATTTTTTTATTGTCGTGCCTATTCCGTTCATGTATATATATGCGTTCACTAATAAGTTGGAAAATTAAGATATGTGATATAATGAATTAAAAAAAAAAAAAACGAAAAGAAAATACATTGGTTTACAATGTAAATATTATTTTAGGAGGAAAAATAATATTATTTAGTGTAATACGACCTAATCGCAACAATGTTTTTTTTTGAAAAGCGGCTATGATAAATAGTTTATGCTATAGTATGACTTTTTTTTTAATACAATGTTCGCGTAAGAAATGCATAAGAAACTATGTAAAAATTATATTCTTTAGTTCCTTTCCTGATGTTTCGCGTAATAAAGTCAGAAAATATTGTTTGTCGTAAATATGTATTACAGTTATCACTTTTTATTCTTTCAAATTTAAGAAGATACCTAAATTTTTATATACTATGTCATTATTCCAATTCTTTTGAGAAATGTCCATTTATTATGAACCAAAGTCTTTAAATTTTGTTGTACAATTGTCATTGAATTCAAGTCTCTCTTGCATTTTGGACTGACAAGAATGAAAATTAAAATGCAACTGTCAGGTCTAGTTTAAAATTAAATGCTAGTCAAATATTAATGTTATTTATAAACAAATTACAGGAAATACATAATATGTATAAATTAAGTCGTAACCTTAATGCAAATGAAGAAATTCAAAATTTTGAAAATTTTCGTTTTATTTATTAAGAAAAACCATTATTAGATCCTAAACAAAAGAAATTTATGTATTACAAATTTAAATAAGGATCAACTAAATTATACATATTATTTTTATGTATATATACAAAATTGCATTTTTTTATATTTTATATATTTATATTGACATAATTTTTATATTTCAGATTTTATAATATATATATATAATAATAATAATAATAGTAATATATATATATGTGTAATATAAAAATTATATAAAATATTATTTTATATATAATATAAATATATAAAATATAAAAAAAAATACACTGTGTAATGAGTCGCAGTGTTAAAAAATGGAAGAAAGTATCGACTAAATATATAAGAAGACCTATATTATAGAAAAAGATTTATTTTTGAGTTATTTTATCCGGGATAGCGCGAACGCAGTCCCGACTAACAAAAATTATACGCCCGAGATATCCACATTAGGGATAT
>JAPYZR010000314.1:0-23628 GCA_030522945.1 Trichopria nigra | reverse complement strand
GGAAGAGCCTCGCCCTGGAGGAACCGCCTTCATGATCAGGGTAGCCTCTGCGCCAGGTAAGTATGCTTTCAGCTCTCTCGATCCCGAACTTGTACTAAAACAAGTTCGGCTTCTCTATCGAGAAAAACATTCTTAAGTCCCTCCGGCTACGCCACCCAACGATCGTTTGTATCAAGTCATCATTAGGTCGTATTCCCCTTCTTGCTGCATCAGCCATTATGGTGGGAATTTCAAACTCAACGACGGACGGAGCGTACCGCGATGACGATGCTGAGATATGTGGGAAATGAAATAATTTCGAAAGCTACACTGAAAAAAAATTTGTTATTTTCAAGTAAATGTTTACTTGAATTAAGAAAGGATTTTCTTGAATTACGTAAGATTTACTAAAAAGAAGGAAACATTTTCTTAATTCAAGTAAATATTTACTTGAAAATAACAATTTTTTTTTCAGTGGAATGAATAAAGATAGATTAGTCGCATCATTTCGGAATCCTTATTTTCTCCATTTCCAATGTTTTTCAAAAACAATT
Source organism: Trichopria nigra (assembly GCA_030522945.1). Taxonomy (NCBI): domain Eukaryota; kingdom Metazoa; phylum Arthropoda; class Insecta; order Hymenoptera; family Diapriidae; genus Trichopria; species Trichopria nigra. The sequence goes on along the minus strand of JAPYZR010000314.1, from coordinate 23,095 downwards.
TATCTAAAATATGAATGCATCTCAATTCAATTTTATAAATGAAAAATATTACGCCCAACGTATACAACACATGCAAATCCCAAAATAATAAAATCTGAACATATACATAAAGCAGAGAATACATCTCAATCACTTTGAAAACGTTTAAATCAAAAAATGAGAAACTCTACAAATTGTTTAAATGCAGACAATTCAGTAATAATAAGAAAATAATAAATATCCTTATAATTGATGGACAAATATAGAATTCAGATCCACAGAAATGTTTTGGAACGCATTAATTTGTGTATCCAATTAAATTCACTTCCGATTACTCGATTCTATAGAGACAATAATATAGGACAATCGATACTGATTCTTATCGATATAATAGTACTTGCTATTTTTCAATATTTTCCCAGTAGTTTAATTAATGTAATATTCTATATAATTGTATATAAAATTATCAAATACTTCTTACAATTTGCGAAAGATAATGGAAAGGGACGTGATGCGTCACCTATTTTATTGCAAGTATGACCAACAATGCTTCGCATCAGGGTTTAGAAATAATTCAATAAATCTAGCTATTCAAAACAAAGGAAGAAAATGATTCGAGAAACTATCTTATCTATATTATTTATTCATGTATATATATAATAAATAATAAATATTAAATATAAAATTCGTATTATTATTTATGGTGTTATTTACGGCATACGAAGAAAGCCATACATTGCAATAAACTGATTGCAAACTAGATAGAACTTATCACTTTTGCACATATCATCATGAAGCGAAAAGACCAAAAACGTTGATCTTGTAACATTTTGTAAAATTGTAGATTCTTGTAAAATTAATCAGTCACGTTAAAATAATTGAATTGTTTATATTTGTACCATTTATTCTAATTATACAAAGTTCGATTACGTATTATTATTATCATTATTATCAATACGTTTTTATATAATTGAAACTCGATTTTTTCCTTATATAATTTACATCTGTCAAAAAGTATCTGTATTTGATTTTGAAATTAAAAAATATGTAATTTATATTATAAGTAAATATATCATTCATTTTTCATACAAATTTCCAAAGAAGATATAAATTTGTTCAGTAATAAAAATATCTGATAAGAATTGAAATAAAAACAAGTTCTCGTATGTAAATAAAAATAAAAAGCAAAAAATAGAATAGTTTCTAAACCTCATATGGAAATAAAAAAGAAAAAAACAAGGAATATCTAAATTAAAAATTGACATAATTACAAAAAATGTGATTGCAAGTATAAACAACTATCAAAACTATAAAAGAAGAAAAAAAAACTATAATATTCCTGAACAGTCCAGAATGTATATATATACATACGTTTATTTTCGCTGCTCTCCTCTCCGTAACCTACTATACATATCAACGAAATGCACATTAAAATTTAAATTAATTTTTATTTATTATTTTCACTGAGAATTGCATTCTTATGGCTAAACTTTCATGGAGTTTACGTGTCGTTTATGTTTGTAAGCAATTGCGTATTTTTTTTTTAATTTAATAGTTTTCTAATTATTTTAAGTGTTACGAAATCCTCGTCAGAAATAAAAAGTAAAAATCTTTATTTTTTATACTCTCTACATTTTATGGAGTGAAATTTCACTTTACATTGGAGTGAGTCGAAGAATTTATATACTCCAAATAGAGTGAAATGTCATTCTTAAAGAGTAAAAATTCACTCTTTCGGGAAGTAACTCAAATTTCACTTTTTAAGAGTGACATTTCACTGCAAGAAATTTAGAGTGATACGATAAATTATAATAACATTTAACACGCGCAATTTAGAATAAAAATAAGACAAAAAGTAAGTCATGTTTCTATAGAAATAATAATATATTCATAAAACACTTAAAGTTGCAATACCTGTTTGTGCAAGTCACACTTGAATTAAATATCCTTCGTGACTAGAAATATGCGTCTGATAATTTATAAGCAAAAATGAGGCACACTAATTACGTAGATCCCGCTTAAATATTACAATACGCAAATAAAAGATTCTCACATATATAATTGACCACTCGATGACGCTATTAGCATCTACCATTAAGGAATTTGTTCGCGCGTGCAAAATTTAAAACTTTTTTACTCACTTCTACGCATTAAGTAATCATTTTTATCTAAATGATCTATAATTTATCTGAGTCAGATAACAATTTCTTGCATTTTACATTAGGTGTGTAGTAAAAGTAAATTTTGTGTTTATTTTTATTTTTTTTTCTATTGTACATAATATTTTATTTACATCGATTAATAAATTCGTTACATTGAAAAATTAACGTTTATTCGTTACAACGCCACGCGAAGCATGTTTATTAACAGAGAAATACTTTAAAATGACACGACGAAAATGCCATATTACGTAACATTAGTTGCAATTTTCCGAACATTTAAAACATTTCCGTACTTCGAACGAGTAAACACCATCAAATTATCGAAGACCGGGGGAATTACTGTCTTTGAACAGGGGCGTAATTCATAATTTTTAAGAACGTGAATCAAACCCAGCTTCGTTTGCATCATGCCAATTCTCATTCCTGAAACACGCGGAAATAAATTGTCAATGTTAGCTAATTTTCTTCATATTTTAATCCATTTAGATTCGCTTAAAAAAGAAATTACGAATTTTGAGAATTGAAGTTTTGCAAACTTTTCATGAGCATATTACCATTAATCTATGTCTCACAATCTGTACAAAATCAAGTTTGAACAAGACTTCAAAAACGAATGCGTAGCACACCTAAATTGATCTGCTATATGGATTATAACGCACTTTTTTCATATATCAATTGGTAAAAGAAAGAAATGTGTGAATTACTCACCAATGCAAGCACGAGGTCCATCGCCAAAGGGGAAATACGTGTAGGGCTTAATATTTTTCTTGTTTTCTTCATTGAATCGTTCTGGGTCGAACTTTTCTGGATTTGGGAAATGTTCCGGATCCACTTGTACGGCCCGCATGGGCAGTAAAACTGGTATCCCTTTCGGAATGATTATGTTTGACCCGGGATATCGATAATCTCGTTCCGGCAATCGATCGATAATAGGAGTAATTGGGTAAAGCCTCAATGTTTCCGAAATCACCATGTGTACGTATGGAAGTGTCATTAACTGCAAATAGGCAACAAATCAAAAAGTCATATTGATGTATACACTTTTATATTCTTACGATTCAGACCAATAAGTAAATAAATGGAATTACCATATCGTAGGTCATTTCTCCGTTATTTGAATTCAAAGCATCCAAAATTTCACGTCTCAATCGCTCCTGCATGTCAGGGTTTCTTGCCATTTCGTACAAAGCGAAAGACAATGTTACCGAAGACGTTTCGAAGCCGCCGGTGAAAAAGATAGCTGCTTGTCCTAACAGTGCGTCACCTTCAAGCTCTGTGACAAGAAAATATGTTTTTTATAGAAAATAATACTATTCAACATTCATACAATACATTACAAATGCATTACATAAAGAGTCGATGTGTACAATCTTAATAGTAATAATAATAATCATCATCTTGACCCTACAATTCGGCTATATTAGACTATAAGTCTTTAGTGATTGTTTATTTCCTACTCTTTTTCTCATATGAAATAAACTCATCCGTGGCAAAAGATATGATTCCAAAATAAGGACACTTACTAAAGGGATATTTTTCTGGTTCCTTCTTTTGATTCGCCTCCAACTCAATTAGCAAATTTATCAAGTCACTTCTCTTTTCTCCAGACTTTTTCCTTTCTTCGATAGCCTTTGAAAATATGTGCCTAACGAAGTCGGTCGACTTTGCGTCGAAAAAGTTAGCATTTAAGAGCTTTAGAAACTCTGGCATAAAAAACATCGTCAAAAGTTCTAGGTAACGCCTGTAGGTACTTCTGAACATGGATTTGCCGTGCATGCGTACTTCGGCATTGGGGTCGGTGAGCGAGTTGAATCGCATATTGTAAGCAGCGCTGCCAATCAAGTCTGTCATGAACATTCCAGAGATATCTGCCATGTCGATATCGCGACCGTCACCTGCAAAGCGACTTTGACGATTCAATTTTGAAATTCATGGCGAAAACAATTATTTTTTTGAGTTTTATATTTTTAAGTAATATATGATTTATTCAAAACCATTATTAGCGCCACAATCACAATAATCGCAAACATATTCAACGAGGGAACACTAACCATTCAATTGCAGAGATTCGAGGTAGTTGTCCAGGTCCTTGCCGATTGCTAACATCTGTTGGAACATTACCTTAATTTTACCAGTGGTAAATATAGGTGTCAACATTTGTCGAATAGGTTTCCATTCCGGATTTTTCACGAGGAATACATTCATGCTACTCATGGTGTCGTCGGGATTTCCGGCGAAGTGCCTATCCAGAAAATTTGACGAATCCTTCACGAGAATGTGTTTGATTATTTCCGGATCTCGAATCAACAAGTGGGGTTTGTCGAGTACGTAGTAACCCATGACTTGTTCTCCTTTCCCGGCATTATAAATGGCTCGCACAAATGCCTCAGGCGTCTGCCTCGCGAAGATACACTGCGCGAAGCTACCGAAAAAGGACACAGGTGGATGGCTTACTTTAATGCCTCGCTTTTTCCAGTAGGAGAAGTTTCGAGTCACGTACATATACAGCCCAATATAAAAGAGAAATAGGACTAGAATTACATCCAAGCCCCAGTAGGACGTAAGAATTGCCATTGTCCGCTTATATTCAAATATACGCAATATATCTCATACAAGCTTTTGTTTTTTCTTTTGTTTACTTTCTGCTTTCGAGGTGTAGCTTATCTTGAAATCTGCAGGCTTGTTAACTGCTACCAAAATTATCAATACTGTCACCTTGACCTGAAAACCCGAATTTAAAACATATTTAAAAGTATTTATTAATAAATAGAATTAAATGGTCTACATTGAAGTGTCTATATATGTGTAATTCTAGTGAGTAAAAATTTCAAAAGTATACTTTCATGTTGCGCCTCTATTAAAATATATATGCTACCATGGTTAAGGTCAAACTAGGTTCGTCGACTCTATACTCGTGGGAGCGTATGAAATACATTGAATAAAAATTCTAGAATTTTTTTTAATTTCCTTGACAATTTTCCGAGGAGTAATTTTCATCCCAGTTTGAACTTGCGGGATTCATTAAAAAATCAGTCATATATGGCCTGAATTTAGAGATTTTATAATATAAAAAAGAGATAATATAAAAAGAACTCTTTAGGGGCTTTTGGAATAGTACTTTATCCAATATAGTACTCCAGACTGTGGACAACTGAAGATTTATCTATTCTCATGTGAATGTTTAGTTTCATAGTACAATAGTGGTATTGCATCGATGAATTGCGAAAAATTGATGAATTTTTTCGGGAACAGATGATTTTTCAAGAAAAATTCGTAAACGGAATATAACGCGTAGAACAATAAATCTGCAAGACCGTCATAAAAAAGTGATAAAAATTGTCATTTTTTTTTAATTGACCAATTAGAAGTCGAGATATCTCCGATTCTTTTATCTCCAATCTGGATCAATGTTTCAGAACATAATGCACCCATGTATATGCGAAAATGTACTATGGAAAAATAAGTACAAGACATTATTTCGAATTTCACTGATATTGTGTTTTTGGTAAAATGTACGTTTTATTATTTATCATTTTTTTTTTATTTTAACGACTCGCATCGATATGAATCCTACCTACTGAGTGATATAGTAATCTATTCTTCGATATAATACATCTGTTCTTCCATCAAAGTGAAGTCTACGTATATTTATCGCTTGCATTGGATTTAATCTGAAATTTCTCGTTAAAGACGGTGGGTGGAGGGGGGGGGGGCGGTCACGTGTAAGTTCAATACTTCGATCCAACCTGCGGTATGAAGGAGAAGCTTTGAAAATGTCTATTTTCAATTTTGAAATGATGTATACCCATATTGTTTATTCCATATATATATATATTTGTTCAATTTCAAATTACTACAATTCTTTCAATTCACAAAGTCCATAAAATTTTATACAATATAGATGACCAATAATTCATTCTAGCATATCATAATTTTTTCGAATTTCGAACGAATTGCAGATTTTCGTATATAGCAATTTTATTAACAATTTTTCTGTAGTCATATAAAATAATTCAAATGTTGAAAATTTGTACAGGCAATATTTGTTTACAATATTTAGAGTAACCCTCTTAAGGTGGTTCTAAAGTGCGGAACAGTTACCGACCGAGTTTTTCAACAATAAAAGTACAAATAAAAAGTGAGTGATATTTTTTTTCAAAATTTGGGCTTTGGAAGGGTGATTACTACGTAACATGTACAAACCTAAAAAAAATATCGCTGAAATTTCCCTGGTAATTGCAATGCCACTTCCATGGTAGCATGGCGCTGTCTAGTTGCTAGCATGGGAGTGGCATGGCAATTTTCATTTCTACCAGGGTTGATTCAAAATTAAAGGAGAATTATCCGAAATAAATTATTTTTGTTGCTGGTAAGATAAAATAATTTATTTCGAATATTCCTCCTCTAATTTGGTATCAATGTCATCGATATTTTGTTAGGAATTGTATATGATGCGTAGAATCACCCTTCCAAAGCCCGAATTTTGAAAATATGTACAATCCTTTTTTATTTGTACTTTCCCTGTTGGGAAAAAATTGGGAAGAAAGATTTTGAAAAAACATTTCCATCATTTTTAATTTACATTTTTCTTGATCAGAGGTTAGGTCGGTAACTGTTCTACTTTAGAACCACCTTAAGAGTCTTCTTCCAAATTACGTTTGTCAATAATATCATTTTCTATCTTGAAAAATCATAATTTTAAAATTTTAAAATCTGCTCATAATTTATTTTGATTTTAGGAATTCGATTGTATAATTCAGTAAATTAATATGAGTGGCATTTTAACTTAGTTTCTTTTCAATATTTTGCCCATTTTTCGAAAGAAAATAAAATATTTAAATCTATGCACTTTGAATTCTTATATTTGTTATACAGCATACATCTATACAACACATATCTAATGACTCTTGTCTTACTGTGATGAAGTTAGTGCTGAAATTTCTTACATAAATAAAAAAGGAAATTTTTAGTATTGTTATTTAAAACTATGATTATTAATTAAACAAAAAAGTCTTGACTATTAAAGTAGCGCATCTTATTTCCATATTCCTTATTCTATTCATGATCGACAAAAGAACAAAAAAATAAAAGCACTAATTAAATTCTTGATACTTTGAATTTTCATTATATGTTAAAACCTCGTAATTTATTTATTTAATTATTATTATTATGTATTTATTATTATTATTATTATTTTTTTAAATATAATTAAAATAAAATATATTTAAGGAATATCAATTAGTTTCGTGAGAAATACACGTTTTCTATTATTTTTATGAAATATTTTATCACTTAAATATTCGCGGAAAAAAGAAAATATATATATATATATAACTTCGCTATTAATCATAATGTATACTTGAAATAAGCACCGATTACTCGTATTAAATTGGTTAGGTAATCTAGATATCAATTATTAAATAAGAGCACAATTAGTTGTATGTATTGTATATGCTTTTGTTTTTTTTTTTTTTTATTCATAAGATAACTTCACTCTTTCGATTTCTGTCTTTTGATTCATTTTAGTGTTATAAGTTGATTTATATTATGTCAATATAATATATTATTAATAATATTAATATTATAATATACCAATTGAAGTCGATAAAACTATCCCAACCGCGTGCCCAATTCGTTGACATGTCACTCAACACATCAAAAATGTTAAAATGAAATGTCCACTTGAACTTTCGCATTAATTAAACCTGTATTAACGTTTAGTCGATATCGTTTAATTGATAAAAGTGGAAATCTTCAAATAAGGAATATTATATAATCACATATATAGATGAATTATCACAAGTATCAGGCAGATCTTATTAGATCGGGGAAGAATACTATTAATTAAACGATAAAAATACGTAATTCAAAAATTTTGTATGAAAAAAGTTTGCTTTTTCAGTGGTACTAATAAACAATAATGTCACTAAAATCAATTGAGTCCAAAAATGCACTATCGTCTGATAAAATCTCAACAATTACCAGACAAGATCTCTCGCAACTGTACCGGCAAAGTCGCAAAGCTCGACTGAACGTATTCACGTCATCCATTGGCATGTCGGGTTTCGCGCACTATTTACGCGTTTATCGTCGCATTCTTGTTTATTACTGAATTATTAGTAATCGAAGGCTTTCTACTGTAAGTAGTTGCAAAGATATTAAAGATAACACAAATGTATTGATGAATTAATCAATTTAATTTCAAGGGCAGATTCATCAGTGATACCTTTGGTGATTTTCTTTGCCGCTTGATATGACGAGTTTGAGAAATACCAAACCCTAACATGTTTAATGAGAACCGTATATTTATTTCTACTGTATAATAATACTTTATTTATTATAATTTCTTTTTTCATTTATTTAACGTTCCGTAGACCTAATTAATTATCATCGATTACAATACTTACGTGGCACATTATGTAAATAATGTGTTAAATAACAGCACTGCATCCAATGACACTGAATGTATCCTTTGAGGTAATATGATGATGATTCATTTGAAAATGGTGAAAAAAAATATAGACACAAATCGTTAAGATGGAGACGGATAAGGTTATAAGAGTAGTATAACTTAAATTTATGTAAAAACTGCAATAAGGATACGAAAAATCGCTATTCATACATATATATATGCAATTCAGATATATTTATAACCCCAATGAAAATTCTACATTAGGTTTACAATACTTTTTTATTATTTTCCATCTTCATAATTAATCGTATTACAATACAAACTGAAAATCGAAATTTTTAATGCCATAATGGCTTAACTCAAAGAAACCTCTGACAAAAAACTACAATATCGATGTAACGTTAATCTATCGAACCATCCATGGGGTAATGCGCAAAGGGAAACTGACTTTATTATAAACGAAATTAAACAGGAGCATCTTATTTATTAATTACTCCACTTGTACGCAAATAATAAATTTTTTCAACAAAAATGATTGGAAAATAGGTAGGCTACGTCATACCTGTTTTTGTTAATAAAATCTATGTCACGATTAAATATAACAAAAATTTTTGATGAAATTATTCCTACAGTATAATTCACACTATGCAAAAATCTAACTAATAGGATAATTTGCAAGCACGGCTATTTTAATTTGGAAAACGGCAAACGATTCGTTTGTCATTATTTTGAACATATCAACGTATGTGTACAATCCGCAAAACTGGTGGGATTAGAGAGACATGTGGCCACGACTTTGGAGCCAATGTTGTTAGATGCGGGCATACGGTATCCGTGGCAAGGATTTTTCACTTTATAGTTAACTCGACGAGTTTAACGACAACTACTTATTTATCTGCAACGAAATTACCGGCAAATCATAAAATTGTTATCTCATGCTGGAAAAGTGCTAATCAAATATGTAAATGTGTATGTCGCCTCCTCTGAGTAACTCATCCGCCTTTTGATGGAACGTTCAATTAATGAGGTAATTTAGAATAGCAAATAAATGAAGGATAGCTATGTAATGCAATAAGATCAAATAAAATTTGATTAGTTTATATCTGATTCCTGGCATGTCCTTACAGATGCTGATGATCTGAACAATGACATGTCAGTCCTGCAGGATAAACCCATTTACAAATTTGTTCAATATGCCTTTTAATTCCGTATTTGTTGATGTACAGTTGATCCTGCTAATTTTCCTCTTCAATATTTAATACTATATAAATATATAAGTAAAACAATATTTACTAATAAAAAGTTTTAGATGTTTTAGTTTAAAAATACAAAAAATGTAAAAACGTATAAAATGTCATAAAATATATCAACTGAACTTGCGTTCGCGTGTAATAATTTGATGGTCATATTTTAAAACTGTTCAAATGACAGTTCTTTAAATGTAAGTAAGTAAAATTCTTTCAGAATATATATATCCCGTTTTAATTAAGTCTTTCTGTTGTAAAATCCTTTAAAAAAAAAATCTTTATGAAACGGAAGTTATTACAGCGAGAGTGCAGTTGAATGAACAAGTGTGCAGTTGAAATTGAAGGTGAGAGTTTACTAGAAAAAAATTGCACTGATTAGGGACTATATTATTAAGTGTGCAGTCAGTTTGCAATTTTACGCAGTTGCAATGACGAACGAGATTTTCGGACAGGCATACTGCGGAGTTACATAAATATAATGACATTATACCCTAACTGCATCATAATGTACAGGTGTTCTTTTGAAAAATGCAATGTTTTTCAATCGCCAATTGTTACGTATTTTCAAGCCCTGATTCTCAACATTTTGAAGGAACTCGTGGCAAATTCTATATTCGTAGTGAAAAATCGTAAAAATCTCACAAAAACATCATTTTTTAAGTTTTTTTTACACATACATCAGCAAAAATTAACCTCAAAAAGGAATATTAAATTAATTACAATTACCAATTTAATTTGACAGAACAATATTAGCTACTTATGATTTTGTTTGAATAAGTATATCATTGATTGAAATCATTGCTTTGAAATTGTTTAGTAGAAAAAGATGAAAGTTGGCACTATAGTATAATATTCAAGAACGTTTTATTTGTTCCAAGCACTTAGCACTTTAGTGAGTACTTTAGTAATTTGCCAATAGTGATATGAGTAATTTTACTACATCAGTCGAATATGTCGACAAATACCTCAAAATTTTAATCATATCCCTAGTAGAATTTAATCATAGCGCTATATCGATTCTAACCAAGAATAATTACCGATTCTAGACTGGAAAACTAGATAGCAACAATGTAGCAGTTAGGCGCTTTAACGTATATAGGGCCTTGATAATCCTCACCCCGTTAAAATAATCTGTAAGATTCATTACCAGTCTATTTTAACTTCTTTTTTCTATTGTACCGTGTCGTCTTCGAGTTATCTCTCGTTCTTAATAATTTTTATTTTAATTATATCAATACAATTAAATAAATTCAAATAATTAGGTTAAGCTAATCCTTTATAAAATATTTCCTTTGCGAACACCACAGAACATTGTCTGTATATATATATATAGTATATTTATTTATTTAATATTGAACGGATCAATTAGTCCTTATAATAATAAATATTTTTTAAAGTTTTGACAATTTTTGCCCTAAAAAAAAATGTATGGGAATACTCGTGAACTTAGTGTCCATTGCTAACTATGGTTCATCTATTTTTACAGGATTGTAAATTTAAGAAAATACCAATAAAATTATTTTAGTGAGCCTTTTTACTGTATAATGATACAAGTCTTCATAGTTTAGATTATTATGTTATAGTTTAATGTTTCAGGAAACTGACATGCGAACCATAATCGGCCATTGTTAAAGCATTAATTTTTTCTTAAATTAGTGGGATTTCAATATCTCAAAGTTGAAAATATCATGCTTCTATAAAGAGTGACTTGTTTTTATTGTTTATTCCTGAAAATGTAGAAATTACGTTTAGCCGTTCTCACTTTTACTCTGCTTTTAAAAAATACTGGAAATTGATCGCAACTGGACTACCTAGGGAAATTCTTCGTACGTCGACCGGCAAGACGTAGACCAATGGAGTCCCATTTGCGGATTCTAAATTCTAGAATTCGTTGCACATCCCACAGGATACAAAGTGCCCGCTCGAGAGACCAGTCTAGGTTTTTCTCTCATCTACTTGATCTTAGCAAAGAAAAGAAAGTTCTAAAATGTTTTGCTACAAAAATGCTCGTGAAATACTTAGAATTGAGTAAAAATACGCTAAAATAAAACGAAGATCGGCCGAAATGTTAATCCTTAATTAATCATTTTCTCTAAATTTAATGTGATAAAAAATTCTATTAAACGACTATTGCACTGATTGGGCTAAATTAGATATTATACTAATAATATCGAAAAACAATAGAGTTGAATTAATAATGGCTTCAAAGGAAAACCAGTCTGAAAAGGCTGGAATTCATGCCTACGACAGTAACCCTGTAAATGATCCTAAAGTACATCTTTAAAGTACAATTCAATCGAGTATTTGAAGCAACCAATACATACGGTAACAGTGTAGAGACAGTTTCTTATACGTATAATAAAAACATTTGCGGAATCTGACAAAATTCTCCTACTTTCTATAATCAAGGAGAAATCTGCATACACTTTAGAAACGTAACAAGCGTTAATTTCTGTACTTATTACAGGAACGTTTAAAAAAATATTTTTAAGAGCACCCTTTAATTTTAACAGTTTTATTATAAATCATACATTTACACTTAAATATTTTAGTTCGCTTTATCAGTCGTTATGGAATCCGCTAATGAATCTGGCGTAAATACTCCTCGTTCAGTTATTATCCCAGTTATAAGGTCCGCCGGCGTAACGTCGAATGCTGGATTCCAACAGTTTATTCTATCCGCGGCAATGCGTTGCCCAAAAACATTCGTCATTTCAATGCTTGGCCTTTCTTCAATCGTAATTTCATCTCCTGATAAAATAGACAGATCTACAGTAGTGCTGGGTGCGGCTATATAAAATGGAACGTTGTGATGTTTGGCGAGAACAGCAATCTGAAATGGACGCGATAGAATTCATACAAATTGTTAAGCGAGTCTCTTTAATTGTTGAAAATAGACAAAATAAGAAAGCAAATATTGATAGCCGCGTGGTTGATAAATTTTGATCAATGGCTGTAATAACGATAATTTAGAAATTATAACTGATATATATATTTACCTGGTATGTCCCGATCTTATTAGCCGTATCGCCGTTTCGAACCACGCGATCTGCCCCGGTCACCACAGCCGATATCTTCTTGGACTTCATTAATGATCCTACCATACTGTCACAGATAAGAGTCCCCGGCATATTCTCGTATACTAGTTCATAAGCAGTTAATCTCGCCCCTTGGTTGTAAGGTCTAGTCTCGGTACAATACACGTGTTCTGTAAAAATTACGAATGAAAACGTAAATTCGCGCCTTATTTCTTTTATGACGATTGTACAAATATCTATCCCAAATAATTACCGAGTTTGCCACTTGAATGTAGAGAACGAATGACACCCAAAGCTGTTCCATATCCAGCAGTTGCCAGACTTCCAGTATTGCAGTGCGTAAGAACAGTGACGGCCTCATTATTTGCATTTTGCAATATTTCTTTTGCGCCATTGTCTCCAATTGCTCGATTGTCGGCAACATCATTACTTAGCATCTCTTCCACTTTTTCAATGAAACTAAAAATACCTTCTAGTTATAATCATACACAAAAAATAATCTGTCTGTCAATATAATGACTAATACAATTCTTACTGTGTTTTCATCGAATCGAGAGAAATGTCCTGGTTTTTTAATATGCAGGCATACTGCGACAAGTCCAGGGCTGCAAGTTTAATATTTACAGCAGTTGGACGGGCTGACACTAAGTACTGTAATTTGCCCACGATCGTCTGGTAAAGTGCATCCTTATCTTTATAATTATTATGGTATATCTCTGTAGCCAAACTCAGGCATCCCAGAATTGCAATTGCAGGAGCACCGCGGACCTATGTACAGTAAATAAATATATATTTATATATATACATAATGATGTATTTAATAATATTAACTTCAAAGTAATCTTGAAACATTTATATATAAAAATTTTCTCTCGAAGATTTAAAACAGTTGTTTCTCAAAATAATTCTTACGTAACTACACATTTTCATCATACAAATTCATTCTGACCAAAAAATGCACTTTTCATAATGTATATCGTCGAATTTTATGATTTTTTTATGAATTTATAAAGAATTTTTTTAATCGAGATGGTGGCTTCAATATGTGCAACCGCCAATTTCTATCAACATGTTCGTAATCAACGACTCAAAAAGACGTAAAAAACAATCTAAAATATTCTTATTATCGAGTACATGCCTCTTCCGAGTGCAGGTAAAATTTCCTAAAATTCAATGTTTCTATATTGTTAGGAATTTTGACCATTCGTAACTTCGGCGTTAGGGTTTTTAGAAATTTAGAAGTTTTGGTCTTTAGGAAAATTATCATTAAGAATTATGAACCTTAGTGAATTTTCCATTAGGATAATTTGACGCTCTTAAGTCAGAACATTAGGAACATAAAAATTAGGAGTTTCAACTTGTAGGAACTTTTTGATCTTTAGGAAATTTGACCTGGACCCCCTCTTCCGAAGGTTTACCGATAGGTCGATGACCCATATATGTCTAGTTGGATAATAATTTTCAATAAAATCCATCATTTTATTTACACCATTTTGAATTTTGTTATTCAACTTCAAATTCGTTGTCAGCGACAAAAAAAAATTAAAAATGGCATATCCGATGTGACAATTTTCAAAATCTTCTATATATTTAGAAGAACGGAACTTTTTATAGCTTTTGGTGGAAGCCATGGATCCGTCATTTAGAAGCAGTGATAATGAAGGTTAGGTGGACGCAGCAGGGGAAGTGCACCGCTTCACCACTACTTACACTTTCGCTATCGAGCGAGCGAAGCGAACATGGATTACCGTCCTCTTGTTAATTTTAGCACACTTTATTTTGTTTATTTTGTTGAAGATTGTGGATATCTCGACTTCTAATTGGTCAATTTAAAAAACCTGCCAAACTATAGATTTAGTTTTTACTTCGACCCATACCAGAAGTTGGGATCAAAGTATTGAATTTGGTCATCCGAAAAAAATGACATCCACTTTTTTCATGAAATGTCGACGTTTCAGACCATACTGAGTCCAAAAATGCAATAAAAAATTTTCCGGGATCTTGTACGTTCGTACGTTACTACACGGTATAGCGCCCAAAAGAATCCGTTCGGTGAAAACTTGTATTTTGCTCAACTTAGAACTGATTAGATTTTGGGATATATATCCATGCATAAATGGTTGGGGGAAGGTCCAAATACAAAATTTAGAATTTAGGAAAACTTGCATTTCTCTCTCATTTTAGTGCCGAAAAAATTGGACAGGCATTCAAAGTTCGCGGAAAAGGATACCGCATACAATACATTATTATATTTTTTTTTTAATTGACCGTTTACACGTGGAGATACCCCTGATTCTCTACAAAAAAATTTGGAATCTTGTTCTGACGTTTGCGTTGCTCACGAACGAATCAACAGAAATGCTTTCACAAATTGTTTTTGGATATGCCCTAACTTAGAATTGATTAGTTTTTGGAATATATCCATCGAGTAGAAGAGTGGGAAACCGAGATCTAACTCACGAACAAATTGACAGAAGTAACCTCGGAGTGAATAAGTGTGTGTGTGTGTGTGTGAGTGTGCGAATTTGAATACTTCGGCCCAACCTGTGGTATGAGAAGTTTTGAAAATGTTGATTATTTGTCGGATGATGAAGGATCATATGTGATGAAGATTGTAGACGATGTTGAATAGTAATTAATGCAAGTTGATATCAAACTTTAATTAGATTTTAATGTAACTTTAATTTGTAAACGTGTAACGAATGATGTGCTGAGTGGCTGCGGCCAAATGCCGCAGTCGCGAAGTGTATATAGTTATTGAGGCCCGAACCGTGATAATCGAGCGAAGCGAGCGGGGGTCCATCAGGGGGCCGTTATTATACATATTCGTCATAATGTTTTTTTGGCCTTTCACGTACTAACTTAGCATAATAGATATATCCTAAAAACTAATCTCATGTAATAATTAGAAAGAATACTTACTTGCATTGTTTTAATAGCTGTCCATCCATCCTCGACATTGTTAATTTCAATGTACTTTGAAACAGCCGGCAACAGAAGTTGATCCAAAATCTCCAGTTTTCCCCTGCTCCATTTTATAGCTTCGAGTGTCATCATCTGCGAATGAAAAGCTTATATGAGCCAATGTTTCTTAAGTGTGCGTTCCCTCAGGTACATTAGAGAGATAAGAATTGATAATGATCATATCAATGCACGACATCTAATATGATGTAATGTCTAACATTTGAGCAGATTTAACATGGTATAACGAGATAGTTGTACGGCCAATTGGTGCATATGGGCAGTACCCGCAGTAAACAAAAACGCATTAAAATTTAAAAATGCGAATTGAAATGAATTCACGTACGCAATAAGTACGCATTAAATTCATATTCAGTCGTTTTAATGCATTGTAATAATTTAATCATTTAAATTTTCCTAAATTATTAAACACCTAAGATATAAATATTAATAAGAATATTATAATATATCGATCTTTACATTTTTAACGACATTTACAAATCATATAAATAATCGTCTCGAAATTATGCATAAACATTCTTAATGATATTTCTAAAGTGTGCCTACTTTTAAAAACCACTTTTTAAAATTTTAAATTATAATCGACATTTTACGTTCGTTAGCGCCACTACTTGGGGAGACCTTGACAGCACACGCGGACTTCTTTTCCCGTGTATAATATAAAGCAACGAAATTATGAAATATAGTTGTCAAATACTTCAAAATAATAAGAACGGATACTGTTGTAAACGGCTCTAAAGACAATATTTACAATGGACAGGAATGTCTTACCTTGCTTTTTCCAATGATATTGTGTATCTGAGATATATATGAATGAACACGCACACAGTCAGCTTATTACTGGGGATATTTCCGATTCAACCGTATATGCAGCTCCCTACTTCATACTATAGTCACTCCATCTATCTCTTATTCTCTGAAGCTTGACGTACTTATGCCGAGATACGAAAATAATGAGAATATTTAAAGCGATACGTTTTTGTCAGCACCTCAATGATACGATCACCATGCTTCGTATGATATTTATTGTACATTCATCGTTTTTCTAGCATGGCGCTGGTTGCGTTCTCTTTTAGTTTTTTTCTCGGTTCGGTGGAGTGAATAGTCCCTCCCGGCGGTTTTTTAAGCCTTCAATATTTTTTCTACAATGCTAACTATTATATTCAGTAAACAAAACCTTGCATACGAATTATTTGTACAATAATCAATATTTATCGTTAATTAGTTACTGAACATTCCACATTTCAGCTTCTTAACAGTAATTTATTTGACATGTGTCATTAATTAATTACCCATTAATTTCAATTTCATATTTGGCAGTTGGCATTCGATTTTGTCCATATCAACAGATATGGACAAGTCACTTATTGTATAAATTAAAATAATTATATGTTTTGTAGAATGAAAATCTATACTTAGAAATTATTTTGTAATTTTCAAATTTAAGAAAATCGCGAAAAAAAATTTAAGGTTTAAAAAACATGGCGTCTATATGCGCTTACGATGCTTACTGAAAACCCTTCCCGCCGCGAGCTGAGAATGTCCAGTAATCGGAACTGGGGAATTTTCACTCCACCCAACAAAACCGAGAAAAAACTACAGGAGAAGGCAACTGCTGTCTAGCTGCTAGCATGGGATTGACATGGCAATTTCCATTTCTACCAGTTTTTTTTTTTTTTTATGATCTTTGTTTATAATCATAAATGTTATTCTTTAGTTATTCATGAGGTAATACGATGAAGTGCTAATGACCCAATGCGTATAGTAATTCAGGTAGCTCAATCGATAAGGTAGAAATCTATTTTTAAACGATTGTAAAACTGCTATATATATATACTTGTGGAATATATATATATATATATGAGTGGAATGTTTAAGTACAATTTATTTAAAATCTGTGCATATTATTAAATTTATGCATATCAGGTTAAGAATGACATTATCGACTGAGTCGGGATCAATAAGACCACTCAATTAATACATATGCTTTTCATATTCATAAATATTGGTATGTATGGAGTCCAAATACGATTAAGGCTTGGTAGTAATTATTCGAAGACGCCTAGAGACGGGATTCAGCTGTGAAAATCTGAATTCTTTACAATTTATAGAATAATATACATAAATAACTTGCGGACAAACAATTAAAAGATATTATAATACAAAAGTTACGTGACCCACATCTTATTATGCGTCACTTATATCAAAAAACAGCCCTTATAAACCCGTGTATCCTATAGCAAAAAAAACCACAAACTTAAAGAATAGAAAGTCAAGGAACACTCGTACCTCCTGACCACTTATTTGATATTGTCAAAATTTAACAAAAGTATGAAACTTGCACAGTAAGCAATAAATTATTAAAATACTCAATTAAAACATATTCCAACAAATCTATCTTACTATTAAATTAATTTATTGTATAAAATATATATTGTACACAATACATATTACGATGGAATTATGTTTTATTATTTGTAGATGAGTGTAAAATCTTAATTGTGTTAAAAAAAATATGATAATTGGCATCAAGTTACTGCAAGCTATGATTCCATCGAGCAAATACAAGTAGCCGATTATTTATATCGGGTGAGTCCGAGATTAACGAACTTCCGATACACTCGCGATAACTAACATTGTGATTTCTCAAAAAAAGAAAAAAAGAAATGTTTGAAGGCTTAAAATTTGAAAACAGTACAAAATTGTGCACGTCTTAATACATTATCATCTCGATTTAGACAATAAAAACGTTAAAAATGATAAAATTGTAATGATTTCATAGACATACAATGCGTGAGCCGCGCATTTACTCTTAAAAAAAAATAAAAACGTTTTTACAACTATCAATGTTTTGTGTGTAATTTATAATGACTTTGATATGTAATTCATCAATCACAATCTGAATTAACATTTAGGTATGATTTTTTCCTTCATATTTTGATGCTCTTAGAACTCACGCGTCTAATCTTTTTAAAATCCAATTTGAAAGAATATTAATTTTGGCTACGTCCTCTAAATACTCGGACAAATCAATTTAACGTACCGTATATAAATCTGACATTTAAAATGTTTTGATTATACATCCACGCGACCACGCCCTCATTGAGAAATGTATCCACACCAACCACTCGAACAATACGTATTGTTCCTCAAACTTCGTTAAAAGCATAAATGTGTAAGTTTCAATTAAGACTTTAATTTTATTTCAAAATAAAACAAATAAAAATCGCATTTTTCACTTGTATGTACTCTTATCACTTACAATTATTGATTCAATCTCTTCTTAATAATGCAATGAAATTAATGACGGAGGTGAGGTATTTTGAGGCGATCGAAATAAAACAGAAATAACCTAATATTCAAACGTTTGAATTTACATTTGATACAAAAAAAGTGTTAGTTCACCTACAAATTTTTACAATCATAATTACGCTAACTTATATTGAGTAATGTTGAAATTTCTCTATTTGTGCAAAAAAAAAAAAAAGAATTCATCTCGTATAAAATCAATATATTATGTTATAAATTCTTATCACAAACAACATTTATTTTTTTCAAAAAAAGATAAACTACAATGATTTTAAACTACTCGTTATATTATATTATTCCAACAAAATTTGTGTAAAAACAATTAACTTCAATACATACCAATGATTGTGATCAACGATGCAGGAAATTTTTGTACGGGATTGAATTAGCATCCAATTCGATGTCATTGGTTCGTCATCTGCGGTGGTTTTTTTGTCGAGTGGATTTTTCAAACAGCCTCTTATATCTATCGATTTATGTATCGAATCGTTGATTCATGCAAATTATGCGCCTACTGCCTTTGAACAACCTCTTATATTATGCAAGAGTGGTACAGAAAGAAATGTAACTAAGATTAATTTAAAGTTTCTTTTCATTAAGACCATTTCAAATTGAAAAACTGAATTTAATTACTTTTCTTATTTAAATCAAATTACCGTAATAAATGCACATAATTGAGACAAATCGATTTGAACCTCTTATTCTACGAATTCTTTTTATTCGGCTGAATTTACTTGAGTATAATTTTGCCGTGAACAAAACAGAGGCATTTGTTATTTCAAATAAAAAACATCTAAACGTCTCTTTAAGCATGCACCTGTTTATATGAAATTGATTTGGATAATTATGGAAAACTGATGAGTCAAATCAAGACATTATTATTCAAAATATCTAATGCTTGTCAATTTAATAAGATGATTAATAAGACGAAAGACGATACTCTAGTTTATGTACTTAATAATGGATTTTCCAGTAGGTATATTTCGGAGAAATTTAAAAAGAACTTTTCAAACAGCATATGTAAGATCTTGGTAAAATCTATTCAATTATTATAAATATACCTTTATTTTCTTTTGGTCAAAACTGATAACAATATACTGTTTTTTTTTTTTTTTTTTTTTTTTTTTTTTCTAACATATAAAGTTTGACATTCGAATATCTCAATTTTCCCTTTAGAATTGTAAAGAATGAATATCCATTGTTCTGAAAAATTGCGATTAAAATTATTGAAAGCAAATGTATTCTTTTTTACTTTTTCTCGTAATTTGTTCCTATAAAAACTTTTTATTTGCAAAACAAAAAAGGCTACTCAATCGCAAATTCGTTCCATTAGTGTTTAATGATCATCAAATTCAAAATGTCCGACTTACACTGTTCAACATCCTTGTTGATGAATGAACGACGCTGGAGTCCAAGAAGTAGAATACAAAAGGTAGGTGATAAAAAACACGCAGAACATACACAATTTCATAATCATTTTAATGAAATATATCTATATACAATATAGGTACATCATAGTACATTCGCCATAGTAATAACTGTACAATAGCGTTTTCAAATACTGCTCACAAAAATACATCATATATAAACGAATAGTCGTATTGGTAGGCTTATAAGAAAAATCAATTGAAGGATGGCTTGAATGGAGTATGCTACATTAAGTGGGAGTATTTTCGTTATAATTCGGATTTTCCCCTTTACAGATCCTTACATTTTACGTAGGTGTCGGTAAAGTCTTACAGAGACAGGGGCGGATTGGCTCGGGGTTCGGAGGTAAAATCGCATACAGCGCCCTAATTTCTGACGCTAATCGTACACATCCTCTCACATGTACTGAAAATATAACGCTTTCATTCCGTTTTTAAAGTACGGTATCGAATTATCGATTTGCCTAATTTGAAATTTATTTACATTGATTGAGAAATACGCGTTCATTGTCGACAATAAAAACTTGAAAACTTGATTATTTTTAGAGAAACGAATACACGGTTATGAATGAAAGTACAAGCTTAAAATTTATTGATAAGTTCGAGTAGTTAAAAATGTGTGCCACGTCAAATTGAGGCGCACCATTGTCGCAATCCCAAAAAGGAGTAAATATATAACAATCACGTCATTCAAATAATCCTCAGACTCTTCAATGTTCTTACGAGAACTCCAAACTTGATAGTATATGTTTCATTATTGAAAGAACGCTAAGAATTGCATCTACTTTGATTATCGTATCATCGAAATTACACTTGTAATAAAATTGATTTCTTCTTTGAAGTTTTTCTTTAAAATCTCTCAAAGCTCTGACATGGCATACGGAAAATTAATTATTTTTGCTAAACATTGCCGGAGGTAAATCATATGTACATCACTTGCAAATGTCATTCGATAACGCGTCTCGTGATAATGTTCTCGCGCTTTTTCCAATCTGCCCCGGACTCGCAAATTTTGTACGAGTATCATTGCATTAACATATGCTGTGACATGCAATGAGGTTTAAGTACTATCAATAGACACAAGATTGAGATTCTGATATCGATATTTTTGCTTGCTTTTCAGTTTTCTTACGATTACATCGAGTGTGCGAGAACAATGATTGAAAAAACATTTCTTTGAACACGTAATCCAATAAACTTTTGGGACATTCGCCACTAATTGTTGCAAATTTTACATCGCTAAAATGTATATGTATATATATATATATATATTTATATATATAATAATCTCTATTAAATTAGTCAATATTTACATGTCTTTATATATAATATTTTCGTGAAAGTAAGTGAAAACAGTTGTTCAACGTTAACAATACGTTTATACACACAAAAGTTGCAGTCCAATTAGCGGCTGCCCATTTCATATACTCGTTCTTCATTTCGCAAGTACATCGGAAGTAATTTCAGCGCGACAGTTTCCACGTAAGGATTTGACGACCCTTAGTTTATAGAATGCCATTCTCAAATTATTTCTAGCTAAATCGCGACATTCAATTTTCGCATCGATTATATAATAACGAGTAAGAAACAGTCTGTGGAGTCGTTACCGTTAACTGCGATTGCTGATCAGTTCTTTCACGAATACACGCACGGAAAGATTGGCGATATTCGATTGGAGAGGCGAACTCCACTGTTTTTTCGATGAGACATGCCGGAAAAAGTCAATCAACGCTAACTTTCACAATTATTCACTTCTCACACGGATTTGCAATCAAGTCCATTCTCATACTCTTAGGTAATATACTTAGTGACTGTGAAGGTAACATTAAGCGACACTGCGAAATGTCTCGAAGCATTTTTAATCACTTCATTTCTGATATAAATAGTCTGCATATATTGAATTGCTTGCAACGAAAACTGAAAAATGAAAAAATGAAAAAAAAAACAATTCCTACATTCTCTTGGCATGTTCAGAGACGAACAGTCGTGTAAAGATATGTTAAAATTGTTTTGCTACGTTTAATTACAGTATTATCCATCGATAATCACATTTTTTCAAAACGTGCACCATTGTTGGCAAAAGAATTAGGTACACGAAACAGAATGCGGATAATCGAGCAGCTAATTCGTCGCGAAGACCGTAATAACAATTTAGTCCATATATCGCAGGATTTGAAGTACCTCTAACTGAAAATACACTTAAATGCACATTTTTATTTTTATAAAAGACAAATATTATAAAAACTGTCAACAGAAGCGTTAGCATGTAAATTAGCATCAACTGGCATGAAAAATAACAATACGTAAATGTATCTCGCTTGTTTCTCAATTGCGGGCGTTGCATTGTAGGTGATGATGAACTGTTTTCGTTGATTATCTCCCTCAGAATTGATTGGACCATCGTATGCACAACGGAAGAAGAAAGCTGCTACACCTTCATCGAGATTCGCGCGATTTGAGCATTATCACGATATTCTGTTGTCGTGTTTTTTTTTTGTTTTTTTTTTCGTTTTTTTGTTTTTTTTTTTTTTTTTTTTTT
>JAPYZR010000313.1:0-25109 GCA_030522945.1 Trichopria nigra | reverse complement strand
TTTTGCGGAGATTAGACTTTGATCCATTAAGGGCAGAACTTCTTAATAATCGTAAAACGGATAATTTTAAGTTTCACGACGAAGGTTCGCGATTTCATTAGGAAAGACACGTTTCGGTCGTTTTTTTTACGGTCATCAATCATCGCGAAGAGACAAGTACTGCCCTCCATTTTTCTATTTCATTTTTAGCTACCGAAGGCCAAAAATAATACTATCGTTTGGTGTAGTTCGTCGTCATTGCGAAGAGAATTTCTAAAGGGAACTACATTTTAATGAGCATTATGAAATTCGAACGCGATTGCACTTTGTTGCGGCCATTTCGATGGCGATCGTATCAGATCTGCCATCTTGGATTTCATGTATGTCTCTTTTGTATGTAGAATCGAAAAATAAACGTTTGAGTAACCTCATTCCATATCACATCATCAGCGACGACAACGAAACCTATATATATATATATTTTTTTTTTATTTTAATAAGAATGACGTTTTTTGAGAAATGAGATTATCGCATTAAAAAGTCACTTTCGAATATCATTACATCACATATCTATGTGCTTTCCTATGGCCCAAGTAGAAAGTAAATAGTTTTCCAGCAAGTAGACCACAGAGTTATGATTTATCGACGTTCTCAAATGTGAAAGTAATTAACCCGTTTTTAACGGTTTTATTCTTGTTTATTTTTATTTTAAAACTAGGGCAAAAATATAGACATTATAATGAACCAGTCGCTAATCTGGTAATGGCCAGTATTTTGTGTATTTACAATAACGAATGTTTTAGAAATACGTTGTCGTTGAATTTCTTCGAGTAATTCACACGTGGAATTCGCTCTTTATTATCAAAATTCGTTGTTCGAATTCGTTCTTTAAATCCGGGATTTTCGTCAATCCTCGATACAATTTCGAATTTACTCGTTGGATTAATTTATCGAATTTTTCGAATATTTTTACCTCCGTATTCATTCTTTGAATTCACTCCTCGAATTCATTCCTCGAATTCAATCCTCGAATTCGTTCCTCGAATTCACTCCGCGAATTCATTCCTCGAATTCATTCCTCGAATTTACTCCTCGAATTCATTCTTTGAATTGATTCCCCGAATTGATTCCTCGAATTCAATCCTCGAATTCACTCCCCGAATGCGTTCCTCGAATTGATTCCCCGAATTCATTCCTCGAATTTACTCTTCGAATTCATTCTTTGAATTGATTCCCCGAATTCATTCCTCGAATTCAATCCTCGAATTGATTCCCCGAATTGATTCCTCGAATTCACTCCTCGAATTGATTCCTCGAATTCACTCCTCGAATTAATTCCTCGAATTACTTCCTCGAATTCACTCCTCGAATTCATTCTTTGAATTCACTCCGTGAATTCATTCTTTGAATTGATTCCCCGAATTCATTCCTCGAATTCAATCCTCGAATTCGTTCCTCGAATTCATTCCTCGAATTCATTCCTCGAATTTACTCCTCGAATTGATTCCCCGAATTCATTCCCCGAATTGATTCCTCGAATTCAATCCTCGAATTGATTCCTCGAATTGATTCCTCGAATTCACTCCTCCAATTCACTCCTCCAATTCATTCCTCGAATTGATTCCCCGAATTGATTCCCCGAATTGATTCCTCGAATTCACTCTCCGAATTCATTTGTAGAACTAATTCAAGGTGATTGCTGAAAATTTCGAATCCGTTTAAGGATGAAGGTATCGCAAGTGAATGCAGAGCAAGAATATAGGTTAATTTGAAATATAATTTAATTCGTTGATTAGTACGGAGGGAGTCGATGATCCGTATTCCACGGGACATATTTATACACTCGACGATAAAAGTTAATCGTCATCGAGGTCAGAACCCAACGAGTGCAGATGTGCACTTCGTTGATTGCGCATGTCGATAACAATTGATTGCGCAAAAAAAATGGACGTGCCCAGCACGTGTCGATTTTTTACAGTATTAAACTGACGTACATCGAATTTCTTGCCCCACACGAGACTTAATCGCTCTCCATGTGTAATTTCAAATAATTTAGAGAATTTCGAGTTTAACCATTTGCACATCGAGAATAGTACTCTATCCAATTATCACTTTTTTTTTCGAGGGAAATACTTTCATTGGTTTACAATGATCTGGAAATTTTCGTTGCGAATCGTACTGCAAACAAAGCACTTTTAAGGCGCGGAGAATAACAGTGAAGAAAGACAGACTAAAAGGATGGAAAAATTTGAACACGTGCAAAACCGAGTGCAAGGTACTCGATGCCTCGAGAACTCGAGGCTAGGCAAAAGACCTTGGCAACAGAACTCGCGGCACGAAGAGAAAGGATAGAAGTAGAAGAAGACGAAGAAGAAAGCCGAGGCAAAAACACGTATGAGGAAGACGGAGATATGGGTCGATGAGAAAAGACTGCAAGATTGCTCGGGACGCGGAACGGGCGAGATTAAAACGAGAGGGAGAAAGTGAAAGACGTTAATAAATAAAGATGAACGAAGCGCACGAGAAAAGAGACAAACAAACTCTTGCCAAGATAGCTATAGAGAACGGGAGAGTATGAGCGAGAGAGAAAGAGGAAGAGAAAGAGAGAGAAGTAGGTGACAAAGAAAGAGCTGACCCGCAAACTTGATGATGGTGGGAGGTGTTGCGGAAAGAGGGGAATGAGGAACAGGCAAGGAGTGAACGCACACGTTTGGAACGCAAACATAACGACTGCCTGGCAAACTATACTTCCTGGAGTCAAGGTTAGAACCGTGATGCAACAGGATACTGGCCATTGACACCCTTCTCGGCGTCATCTCGTTACGAACACGAGGTTTTATGACTTTAATATCGATCTAATTTAAACGTTATAGTAGAGAGCACCACGCGGGTCGGTCGGTTAACGAGGCGTGTTTTAATAGGTCCTCCGCAACAATTTAACGCGCCCAACAACATCCACCGAATATAGCCCATTTGAATCCAATTCACGCGAGTCTAATTGAAAACTGGTGTCAATTGCCTATACGAAGATTGTTTTCGAAGAAAGAAGCGAATTCCAGCAGAAAACACGAAGAAGACGAATTAATTCCTAGAAACGTTTCGAAGAATTCTTCAATCGAGAAAGAATCGGAGGAACGAATTTCGAATTGGGGAATAATTCTGCGAATTGATTCGAAGAATCAAGAATAGACAAGTTATCCTAAGAATGATTCTAAAGTATTTGGATTCGAAGGATGGGGCGAGAACAATTTTAAAGATTATAAAGAACAAAGAATATAAAGGCTACTGTCGCGAGATGGATTGATTTATCCCTTATGCAACTTTTCGTGTATTCTTGGCCTTATCATCAGATCGAGGCAAACAGTTTGATCACGCGTATTTGCGTACCTTAGTTTACATTTTGTTTCTTCTTTACATAATGCAAACTCGAGCAGCTATATATATATATATATTTATCGGCACAAAATGGGTCGACTCAATTCCAAACCTGAAAATATTTACCTTTAATAATATTTCGACTGTTGTTTATTTGGGTTACGCAACTTGACGCGTGCACATGGTGCCCCGCAGTACGTGAAATAATTATAATTATATATCCGTTTCTTCGATGCAGTCGGTTATCTGGTCGACGCATTGATCTAGATTCCCGAGTTTTATCTAACTGGAACACGGGCAAGCCTAGAAAACGGATTGATGAAATTTGGTAACGACGACGAGAGGTTGCGTTAGATCACCGCCGATATACACGTATAAGCGGGGGCCAATGTTTTCTCCCTTTACCACGCCCTAGTTCCATGGTTGCTGCCCGAGAACCGAAAACGTATATATTGATCGCGCTAGTTTCGGCCGACTTTCATTAAGCCTTATCAGGGCTGGTCAATTTTTTCTCTCGCACACGATTATAGAAGTCTGGTGGTTTTTCGACAATTACGAGATGTGTCACCTTATATAAATGATGTCTTTGGGGTCATAAGATCGCGAATAAGAGAAGAAGAAAGGTTTATTTTTCAAGGAAGCATCATGCATCGCTCTCAAGGTGACCATCAACAAGAAAGGTCACCGGTCAATAACAATATTGGCATTTCTTGCATCATGCATTTCTGGGACAACGTTAAATGTATCGAATCTGTGTACTTCCCAATCAATGTCACTGCCAGAATGAATGCCCACAAGAGCAAGGGCAACTAGTTCGCAAAAATAATAACAGAGTACCGTGGCAATGTACGTACAAGATCACTCCATTCATTTTCGTATCATTTCGTTATTCTTCAGTTATCCTTGAGAAACGTCGAGGTTAAAATATTACGAGTAGTGTTTAGTAAATTCGTTTTTCGAATTTATATTCTTGGAATTTATTCTTCAAACGAATTCCTCGAATATAATGTTTGATTTCAAATCATCAGAAACACTATTTATCGAATTAATTCTTGGAGTAAATCCTTGGGATTGTTTTCAACGAAGTAAATTCTTTAACGATTCCCTATGGGATGTGCTTTTCGGAATTCTTATATTAGTCAACGTTTTCAATTATCGTCAAGTTAAAAAAAATAAATAAAAGACAGTTGATTTGGCATTGTTTTTACACATTGGTCCGTGACGTTGCCATGAAATTTGTAAACAATTACTCGCGATCACTTTCCTGCGATTTCTTTTAGGATGTTATCGTAATGGCTGAAATGTCGTGTGGCATTGTATTTAGGTCGAGGTAGATTGGATTACATGTGGTCCGAGTAATGCAGAGAGAGTGACAGAGAGAGAGAATACAATTGTTATACTTCCCCCCGTGCAGTCGATATACACAACACGTGTCACAATATATAAAAGCGCCGGAGCCGCGATAAGCCGATGGCGATCTTACTCGGCTTCAAGAAACGGATAAGAATGCAGCGAAGTTATAGAGCGAGGAACAAATAAGATTTACGATTTAACAAACGATACGATATGTGTATTTTCGAGCTGTGCAAGATCGGCAAGAGATATCGTTGAACCTAATAAGGCGACAACGAGTTATACTATGACCATTGAGAACACTATGTTCAAAGAGTCACTGAAAATTTGGAAATTTAAACAAATTAATTTTCCAAAGTTTAATTCTAATTAACGACGGTAAGGTTATAGTGGGAATTATTACAGGTGTTTTGTTGTCGGTAATCGAGCGACGTATAGATAAAGAAACAAATAACACTGATACGTTAATACCGATACTTTCAAACTTCACGTATACGCAGATGAAATGGGTTTAAAATAAGTAAAAGTAAACAATCATGAAGCGAATTAATTCTACGAATCTATTCTTTGAATTCATTCTACGTGTTTATTCGTTGAAACAATCTTTACGATGATGATGATGCTTAGAACATCCCGTTTGTAATTGCAATTTTTGATTCTATGAATTCGGCCTGCGCATGCAATGAATCAAGTTGTCGTTCAAATTTTTTTGAAGTTCATTTTTCCTTTGAAACTCATTTTTCAGAATTATTCTTCGAGTTTGTTCCTTAAATTCCTTCTTTGAAATCTTTCCACTAATTCCTTCTTTGCACGCAATCCTATTTCTGCGAATCCTACATACTTATTCATTGTCTGACATCGTTCCTTCAATTCGATGAGAGAAATTATTCTTCGCGCCCATTATTATTCCCTATTCATTATATTTTTCTAGTCTGTCAAAATTAATTCTTTTCTAGAATCAGTTAGAACCATCCTTTCTTCTTATTATCAGTTTTAGACAATTATTTAGCCTCGTCGGATTCAATCCTGGAATTAAATCTTCAAGTTCATTCTTGAAATTCTATTAGAATTAATTCTCATGATTAATTTGAGAATAATGAAAGAATCAGTTCGTTACATTCATTCCCAAAATTCAATCCTCGAATTAATTCTCAGAAGCTATTCTACCGATTTTTTCTTAAGAATTATTCTGTCAATTGCTTCATAGAATCGGTTCTTTATATTCGGTCCTAGGATTCATTCCTCCCGGTTCATTCCTAAAATTCAATCCTCGAATTAATTCTCAGAAGCTATTCTACCAATTCTTTATTGAGAATTATTCTATCAATTGCTTCATAGAATGAGTTCTTTACATTCGTTCCTAGGATTTATTCCTCCCGGTACATTCCCAAAATTCAATCGTCGATTTAATTCTCAGAAGCTATTCTACCGATTCTTTCTTAAGAATTATTCTATCCATAGCTTCATAGAATGAGTTCGTTCGTTCCTAGGATTCATTCCTCCCGGTTCATTCCTAAAATTCAAACCTCGAATTAATTCTCAGAAGCTATTCTACAAATTCTTTCTTGAGAATTATTCTGTCAATTGCTTCATAGAATGAGTTCGTTCGTTCCTGGGATTCATTCCTCCCGGATCATTCCTAAAATTCAATCCTGGAATTAATTCTCAGAAGCTATTCTACCGATTCATTTTTAAGAATAATTCTTTTATTGAATTCTTCATAGAATTAGTTATTTATATTCGGAGCTGTAAGAATTCATTCTTCGTGAATTATTCTCGAAGTGCTTCTTTTTCGAAACAAGTCCTCGGATTCATTCCTAGAATTAATTCTTGAAACGATTCTTTCGAATTATGTAAATCTTGACTCCTATAAAAATGGGCGAGTCTTTCTTTTGATCGCGTACAGCGTGATGTAAGGCGTTTCGCTAAGACGTCGTTCTAGGCGCAATGCAGCCGTTTCGAAAGGATGACGAGCAATTTTTCTGCGCTCGCAGTGACGGGAATAGATGATTTTCGGTGCTTCGGGAAAGGCACATTATAGTTTCTAGCATTCTGAGCGTTCCCTACGGCTATATTTTTAGCGATATCGCCGACATCGCGGCCCGAGCTAAAGATAAAACTTGTATTATCTATAATATCACGCTATACGTTATATGCCGTAGAGCGGTAGATGGTATCATTCACCGATGCGAGAAGTCATTGGCACGCTTAAATCGCAGTTATGACCGTATGCGTGAAAGGCATTAAAGAAAAGTATAAAGTGAATTGATATTTTTTTGCGACTATATCGCGTCGGTGCGATGAACTTTGGACGACACGTGCATGCAAAAACCGTAAAGTTTTGGGATGTCTAAAAACCAGTTTAGTCTCGGGGCGATGAGTTTTAGGCGTGATATCTCGCGTGATTCCGATGAATGTAGAAATCGACCATGCGATTTCACGAATCTAATGAAATTTCAATTATATGCCCCTTGAATCGATTTTACATATTAATCGAACGAGGATGTTGCATGTTGTGAAATGCAAAATTAAGAAAGGAAGTAATTAAAGAAATAAAAATGTTTTGCATTTTGAGATAAGCGCTTATTGCGGTTTCATGAAATTTCAGACATATTATTGCTATCGGAATTGAAACGGGCGACATGTCAGAGAAGTGATTTATTTTCTTTTTTTTTTTTAATTTCATTTTTCCTGCGATTATATTTTTGTATTGATTTTTAAATTATTTTTAGAAGTATCATCTTACTGAGGTAGCAGAAATAAAAACAAACGATAAATGATTGATAGTAATGATACTAATAAATAGGATGATGAAAAAAAAAAGAAATTAAAATGACTATAAAAATAATTGATTCAATTTTGAGTTCAACACGCGTGCAGTATGTCCCAATTTCACATTTCCGTACAGTCATTTTACTCGGTATCATTTGTTGATGGTTTATTTATATTTCTTAATTGGATGTGATTGCATTGTATGACATTACATTTACAAATTAGGAAAATACATTTATAATTGATTTTTAATAATGCCAATTGATACTTTTCACGTAAACAATAGAGGAAATAATTTATCAACGTTTTAAATCGATATAGATTTAATTCTACCATAATCTGACGTGCATTCCATTATAATGTCATTAAGTGAAATAATATTATAATAATCATACAAATGAAAAGATAATCGCACAAAACTTGACCTAAAATTAGCGTCTTGTAATGTATTGCTACGTATATTACGAGCATTGCGTAGGTAATACAATTAACGTTTCTTCATTCAATTACGAAGAGCATTTGTAATAAAATATTCACGGCGATGACATGCCAATACAGGGAATTTGAAAAGTAGAATGTTCCATTTTTTTACTAATGATTCCTCGTAAAATTATGTAATTCAAAAACTTTTATTACAAGCGAGATAATAGAATGCTGTTTTTGAAACTATCCATTTCACCTAATTTAGATAAAATCAATCAAAAATAAAATCGAAATTGTTCAAGTAGTGGCGACCATGAAAACGAGACACGAGAAACATCGCACCATTGAACTTCATAATTTACCGTTTCAACAGAAACAATTCTACCGATTCATTTTCAAGAATTATTCTCTCAATTTCTTCGTAGAATTCAGTTCTTTTACATTCGGTCCTAGGATTCATTCCTAAGATTCAATCCTCGAATTAATTCTCAAAAAAGCAATTCTACCGATATATTTTTAAGAATTATTCTCTCGATTTCTTCGTAGAATAATAGTTCTTTATATTCGGTGCTATAAGACTTCATTCTTCACGAGTTACTTTAGGAATGCTTTTTTACGAATCAAGCCTTCGGATTCATTCCTAGAATTCATTCTTGAAATCATTTAATGAGTCCAGTATCGGCGCATTTCAAAATTCAAGGTTTATTATACTGCGATATTTTTGGTCATCGAAACTATTCTTTGTTTATCGGAATTTATCGGAAATCCCATTATCGAAATTCGTTCAACAAATTTTGCCCCATTCCTATAGTATTCATGT
Organism: Trichopria nigra; assembly: GCA_030522945.1. Taxonomy (NCBI): domain Eukaryota; kingdom Metazoa; phylum Arthropoda; class Insecta; order Hymenoptera; family Diapriidae; genus Trichopria; species Trichopria nigra. The sequence continues at coordinate 16,387 of JAPYZR010000313.1, read as the reverse complement.
TTCAGATTCATATACCGCAAATCCATCCTGTATCATTGCGGTATACGTATTTTCTAATTTAGTTTCGAATTCTTCCTGTAGTTCGTACATTTATTCTTATTGTTTATTCATGTAATATTCATTAGAACCATCCTTATTTAGAAATCATTTCTCGAATTCTGTCTTCGCAGTCGTTCTTCCGATAAGGTATTTGTCGAATTTGTTCTTCGAATGCAGTAGTCTTGTCGATTCGTTCGAAATATTCTTCGAAATATTCCTTAAATTCAGCAAACTCGTGCGAATTCTTTGAATTCGTCTCGGGATTCGTTCTTTGAATTCGTTTATGAATTCGCTTTTCGAATTCGTTTATGAATTCGTTCTTCGAAATCGGTTTTCCAGTACGATATTCTAGTCCTTTTTTCCATCCCTATCGGAAACGGTAACGACCGCAAAACGACCACAGAAAAAAACCGGTCTAAATCGGTATTTTACGGGTTTTATTGTGATTTAATTTCGAAAAAATGCCGAGTGGACTGTGTCGACGCCGGTATTCGGTGTTTTTACCTAACACTGGTTGTTTTCGGGACCGATTTAGACCGATTTTTTTTTTGTGGTAATAACGCCGCATATTTCGGGTTACCGTTTCCGATAGGGATCTGCATTCCTATTGGTTAAGAATACATCGAACATAGTGATGTGGGCATTGGTATCTTGTCTATAGCCCCCAATTTGTTGTAATTCGTACGAGTATATGAGATTCCAATTTTTTCTGTCGGCCGGTACCATGACCCGATTGGTATTCCATCATTCGATTAGTATTCACGATACGCGGTTCACCTTACGCTTCTCTAATTACGAACGAATGACTATTGCATTCCTCGATCGAACAAAGGTCGACTAGGCAATATTTTCAACGCGAAAAATACCAATATTAAATCACTCGATATTGATCGGTTCCTTTGTAAGATTAACAAAAAAAAAAAAAAAAAAAGGAAGAGAGCAAAGAAACGATAAATGTTCGGGGAAAACGCGCCTCCACTTTTTTTATCCAACACGAAAACGTATAGTATATATATACGTGTGTGGATTACTTTGAACGGTACACCCCGGGGGCACGAATCGAAACTCTTTTCCCGAAGCCGATTCAGCAGTGCCGGTGATTACGGGCGAAAACACACACACACATACATAGGCGAATTGGGCATTAATGATGATCGCCACTCGAAAAAGCCCTCTCGTTATATTTGTACACGTGCGTGACGCCAGCGCGTTTGCATACTCGGCTCTGTATGGTATTGGTCTCGTGGTATAATGCGACGCCGTGTAGTCCGTATATATAGTTATAATATGCCTGACTGGGGTAGCCCCAGTAGCGTCCGAAAACCCGGTTGTTTTTTGCTCCTTCCTCCCACCATAGTTTGGCCTTTTCTCTGGTCCACGGTTGGTTGGCATCCTTTCTTTTTTGTTTTTTTTTTTTCTTTTTTTAGGCGTTATAACTTATTTAATCCAGCGTTGCTGCGGCGTTATCTACGGCTCGTTGCGCAGTCGATGTCATTGGCTTCGGCGCCGACGACGACGGCCTCGACTCGTACGGAACACACTCTGCAACTATGCTGCGACTATATACAGCTGCCCATTATATCGATATTTACTGGTGTGGCCAAAGTCCGACCTTGATCCCATGCGGCCATTGGCCGGGACCAGGGAAAGACGATCACGTGTATTTGGCACTGGCTGCTCCGAAAAACTCGAGTGTGTATATATATATATCTATATATGAGCGATGCCGCGAACGAGCGACCTTGTCGGGGCATTGACCGTCGGTCCTTTTCTTCCTATTGGCTGAACTGGGCTTCCAATAAACCACCGTCCTCGCATCTTTTGGCGACTCACTCCGGAGAATCGCTCCTATATACACGCAACGCAGCCGTTACGCCGATGTGTGTTATTATGTTACGCCGGTTACGAATCCACTTCCTTGATCTCACCTCCCTCCCCCGCGCCCCTCGACCGCCCTATACATAGAAATGCGTCGCTTTCCTTCGCGGTTCACTCGCGTCGCATATATATATAGGCGACTCTTTTGTTCGAGGGAATAGAGTGTGAGATTTTTTGGTGGATATAATATAAATACACGCATATACAAATATATATATGCAATAAGTTTTATGCAAATCAAATGTTTTTTCCATCTCATTATGCGTCATGATGCCTTGATGGTTCCAAGACAATCTTAGAGTTTATGCGTTTAGTGTAAACACGTATACGTGCGTGACTGTGTATACGGCTTTATTTGGTCATGCACGAATTTGTAGTATGTCGTATTGGAGGTAGTTGCACTCGAGTATTATTGGGTACAAATTTTAAAATCGTTCTTGTCTGAATGTTTCTCTGATACACGTGCGCAATGTTACATTAATGTTATGGCGTATGCGTGGATCCACTCGTCAGCTCCTGCACGACATTACCTACAATGTTTAGGGAATTCGTCATTATTCGAGATTACAATTAGTATTTGGGCATCTATCGGGCGTCCCTGATTCATCCAGTTTTCGCAGGTCCAGGACCAATTTACGTGCAATGGACGTACCTACTGTGCTATTTGGGATGGACTTTTTGGGACAGGACTTGGCAAGAGTTAGGAGTGGACTGTTGCGTACAATTATACACAAGTCCATGTATTACATGGAAATGGCAAATATTATATATACTTATCGACGAATGTCAACATTGTGCGACACTATCAGTAGTTTTACGAAGAAACGGTTTCGCGAAAACAATAGCTTCACCAAAGAATGCTGTGTACACTGCAATCGTATACGAATATTGCCGCGCGTTATCGCGTTTATTATCCGTCGAATCGACGAGAGGCTTATTGAAGCACTTTTCTTCGCGTGGTTTGTAGAAATCTTCCATTTGTCTCGGAGCCAACTCACAATTCTCTCACAGTCGATCCAGAAACGAGAAGGACCCGAGAGATAAAAACTGATCTACGAGAGGAGGGAAGTGAGCGACGTAGGGAAATAATGCGGATGAAACCTTCATACGTAACCGCAATTTTTTTCTTTTTTTTATATACATATATAGTCGGAATAAAAAGACTCGTTCGTTTCCGCTTATCAGACTTAGAACGCTGCGTGGCAGGCGAGGCGTAAACCATCGACAAGGCCACTGCATTCATTAATTAAAGTCGATAGGGCCCGAAAAATTGTTTCTTGAAAACTGAATAGATCATTCATAAAAGTGTCCCAAAAATATGACTTGGACACGTGTAAAACTCTTCTCTGGTCCATGTCTGGTCAACTCGCTATCAACATTGATTTCGTCGTCGTGATCTCTCTCTCTCTCGTCGCAGCTCGTGCAGCATTTCGATACGAAACTCTGAAATACGACAGTTTTTTTTTTCTTTCTGTGAATCATCTCCGTGCTGCTACGCGTATTAAGAAGTATATATATATATATATAACCCGTTGAATCTCGATGAACGCGATGTTTTCGAAAAAGCCGAATCGGTCGCTGGCACTGCGGCCGCTGTTACTTATGAAGTTGCCTGTACAGCCGGTTGGCCTTGAGTTATGAATAGATGCCCACGAAGAGTGCAGTGCTCTATTACGCAATCGAGCGCGTTTTATTCGCTAGTTCCCCCCACGACTCGCATATAGATAGATAGTCCTCCAGAAAGTCTCTCTCTCTCGTCGCAGCCCTCTTTCGTGATCCTCACCCCTTTTCCCGGACCCCCTCCGCCACTCCTGCCTGCGACTCCTGCCTGAAATGCGGAAGTTTATCGTGGAAATAACGCCGTTACGCTATAATTCGCTCCTACAAATTTAACTAATGTTTTTACTTCTTCTTCTTCTTCTATTTTTACGCTTCCGATGGAGCGGACGCTTAAATACACTTTGGAGGTTTTTTAATTCTAATCGATTCCCCTGATGTCAACAATCTTCGATTAATCTTCACTTCCTGCACAGTGATGCCGATTTTTCTTGTTTTCATTGATTCATTTGTCGAATTTCAAATATCGTCCCCAAATACTGGTAATTTCCGTCTTATTCAATTTGTTATCTTGAAACCTTGTAAAATGTTGCTTTGACCTTGGTAACTCGAATAAAACAATTTCCTACATTGGCGTGATATCGGGAACACTTTTCTGGTAGGTTATGCAGCGATGGAGAAATTCCCCAACATTAAACTGAACGGTCGTGTCATCGAACTCCTCCTTAAGCAATTAGTGCCATCAGCAGCGGATGATAAAAATTCGAGAAATAACTGCATGAAAGAAGATACATTTTGGAGCATACCTCAAAGACGGCATCACGTTTATATGATCCGCATTTGATTGCCCCCCTAATATAAAATTTCTGCTGACATACAAATATAGAACGTTGCCGCCCGGACGCTTCGTAAACATATAATATAAGACTAAAGTTGGAAATGTATCAGCGTCACTCGCGAGCGATCGCTATCAGTTATTACACTTTCGCACTTGCAATAAATTACGCGAGCGTTCCGGAGTTAGATACGGCATGGCAGATTGCACGCGATATATGTATGTACGATTCAAAAATCGACCTTGCAAGTGGGTCAACGAACCCGTCAGGCCCGCGCGATAGTCGGAGCCGGTTCATTTCCAAATACTTTTTTTTTTTTTTTTAAACAACTCATGTGCTTACCGACAAGAGGCGAGAAGCGTCACTCGGCTCTGTAACTGACACGCCGCGAGCAGTGGTGCGAAAGCAGAATTTTTGTGGAGTAATGGAATTTTTAATCGACCTTTCCCAATGGCGGATTCGACGAGGATTCTGGCGGAGGTCCATCGGATGGACAATGGAACAGTAACAATATTTGTCAAGAGGTTGAGATTTTTTGCAGATTTCGGGAGGCAACAAAAAAAAAAATTGCCCGGGAATGGCTTGATTTTTGCAAGATAATAAATAGGGAAACCGCTTTCATCAAAAATCGATCAAAAGGAAATGTATACGTAAAACACGGCGTGTAACATTATTTGTGTCATTACGAAATCACTGGAATAATTCGCGTTTACACCACTGCGCGACAACGACGCCGCTCTAGGATTAGATTATGACGCGCAGCACCCACGCACGCAGCGCACGGTCATTGGCCCCGTGCACACGTACAGCCTGGGTCCGTGCTATTCGCTTTTTTTTTTTTTTTTGACACATACGAGCCGACACATGCGAAACGACGACGACGACGACGACGACGCGATTTCGGCGGCCCCACTTCTCGATTGCGCGAAAGCACGAAGGAGCGGCGCCGTTCCGTTGCAGGTACATGTGTGTGTGTATGTGTTGTTTTTTACGCTGTTATCTTTACGGCCTACCAGAATGGAATTTGACGATTATTGGAACGTAACACGACGGCTCCTTCTTTCTTTATCTCGAACGCATCCCGAAATTGCAACCCATTCGCGACAACTGGTTTTATGGTGTGGGCAATTGTTTATCGCTTCCAAAGATCATTCCAAGCTTGTTAATGGTTATATCTGTCGCTAGCAAAAAATAAAAAATGTTACATTCCCGAGACAGATTTGGCTAAACCCATTATCAATCCATGAATTTGAAGCAGTCACTAAAGGTATTAGGCGTCCGCTGATAAATGAGTAGACAGGAAATATCTTGTTACTAGTTTGCCTGTCGTCTTAAGCATCGCCGCGGAATAGAACAGGAAAGTGGCGTCGATCGGGCTTCGGTCTTACGTAAGTCACATTGTATAGATGTACGATTCCAAACGCGATTAGTCCATGAACTGCGAATTCCTTGCATCGACAAACATTTCAACGGGAAGTCCGAGCGATACGGGCGAACTCGTCGATTCCCCATCGAAAACAGGTGTCACCCACCATCTGGTCCTCGACGTTTTTTTATCCTGACGCCGGCTTTCCAATTCGTTCCTCCACCGGCCATTGTGTCGCCGTATGAAGATATCACGGTATCAAGATGTCATGGATGGTTTCCATGAATTTAGATCAGGGTGCGAAATCAGCCGCCATTGTGACTCGACGTAAACAAGTCGTCTAGCGGCAGACGTGTTCGACATGGTGGAAGCGTGTCTGCTTAAAATCGGAAACTTCTATCGAGTTACCAATATGTTTGCATTCACATTAGAAATATTACAATTTCAGGGAGTTCGAGGTACCTGATGGCAGATCGAATGTCGTGTTTCTCGTTAGACGATGGCTTGTGGAATCTAATCGATGGGATGATCGCGCTTTATCAAATGGATTGATTTTGGGCATTGCCCAATTAGATTACGTATGGCCAACCCGAGATCATCGGTAGTAAAATTTTGTTCGTATCAATTTCCTCGAAGCGAAAGTTGCAATAGGAACAATGTAAACATAACCCATATCTCGTTACCACGTGGAGATTTCTTCTCGTCCCGGTACGCATCAAATTTTGGGCTAGTTTCACATGCCGTGATGATGTATTACGACTGCAAGAAAGGATCATCAGCATTCTTTTTACGTCACGTCGCCGTAAAAAAAGGGTTTCTTCTCCTGCCTCAATCGCCGAATTCTCTCCCGCACGCCGTGAAAAAAAAACCCCGTGAGAAGAAACCTCACGGGTTAGCGTGGGCTGCACGTGTTCGTAACGAGCGATTGTTTTATCTTCTTCCGGTTAGAGATCCTTGCATACGTTTCTTGAAACTTGCATATGTATGCAAAGGGAAATGTGGCCCTGTCGCGCGAGCGTACTTTTCACGTGTCTTTCTTGTTCGCCTCTGGGAGTGGAAGGTAAAAAACGCGGGTGAGGTCGACCGCTGCATGAAAAAGTCGCCCGCCGCGCCTGCATTCACTTCGAAAATTCCGGCAGTATTCATTCAAAAGTGAGAAGATGTATTCGAGCTGGGGGTCTCAATGGTTCTGCAAGAAAAAAACGTATCCTTAACGTCGGTTGAATTGCCATTGAGAGATTTTTTTTCAGCCCCTCCTTTACCAGTTATGCGCATTACTTATCATCGATATGTTTCTTGCTAGGAAATGGGCCGACGAAGTTGATGCGATATGAATGGCTTTGCAGTTAATCTGGTGGTTAATCTAATAGCATGGGATGGATACGTCTCATGTAAAGGACAGATTAACACCAATATTCTTGGCTGATTTAACGGAATTCTTTCAGATATAAGTCTTTAGTAACGTTATTGCAAACACAGTAACGCTTCGTGTAGTTGGAGTTTAGCTGAAATTTGCGAAACCAAGTTTATGGGATGCGTCAATGTTATTTATAAGATTATATATAAAATGATTCCGAAGTGCTATAATCGGTCTGGATGGGGACGAAGGGTAGACTTGTTAAGGTTGCGACGCAAATTGCATGTTAATACAATCTCTTGAATTTGATTACAGAACTCCTAAAGACGCCGTAGATTTAATGAAACGACGGCAAATGAAACGTTAATAATGATCGTACGTTCTCCTTGATTTGTTGTAGGTGTAACGTTCAAGGCGCACAGGTTAATCTTGGCCGCCTGCTCCAAGCACTTTCAAGAGATATTCGAGGGCATGCCTCCCTCGCCAGCGGGATTAATCGTGATATTGGACGGTACCAGCGCCCATAATATGACGGCCCTATTGGAATTCATGTACCGAGGAGAGGTGCACGTCTCTCAGGAGTCACTCAGTTCCTTCCTTAAGGCCGCCGAGTGTCTTCAAGTACGTATAAGCATGAACGTTATTACAATACTAGTTGCTCGGTTTCGAAGATCAATTATCCGGTAATGTGAATTTAATTATAACGTCAACATTAGTTTGGGTGGATGTCGAATTAGCTCGGTGTAATTTACGGCGGTAAGGGAATTTCCGGGAGGAATCCAGGAATCCCGCTCGCAATTCATATTTCAAAATCGGCACAGATGTAATTATGTAAGTGTTTTGAATTTTACGACTTGGTCCACGTTCACGTTTAAGGGCTTCGCTGAATCTATGCGAATCGATTTCCTCGAACGCCCGTTAACGAAATTTGCTAGTGTAGGAAACTCCCGTGCTTAATTTCGACAAAAGACCCGGCAATTAGTATGGGGGGCTCTTTGGTAGCGCGGCGGCGCAACACAAAATCTGGTTGAGGGATCTCATCGTACGGTCGTCGCGTGAAGCGGCGAAATCTTATCCTTTGTCTCCCCGGGCTTGCTTCGTAGGTGAAGGGTCTATCGATAGAGCACGAGAAATTGGCCCAGAGGCACGCGGTGGTCAACAACAATTCACCATTGGACATCAGCAATGGGCTCGGCAACGGTAGTAACGGCGGCGTTGGCGGCAACGGCAACGGCGGCGGCAATGCCAGTGGCGGTGGTAGCGCCAACACCAGCCCGAACGGAAGTGTAAGCGGCGGCGTCGGCGGTACCAGCGGCAATGGCAACATTGTTGAGGCAGACGTACCCACCGAGAACGTTTTGGCACGCAGCAACAAAAGAAGAACCCCTACGCCGGCTCCACAATCACCCCCCGCAACCGCCTATCCCATACCGAACGCTTATAATTTCGCCCAGTACTACGAGAGTCCACAGAAGAGGCTAATGAGGTAAGTGAAAGTCTGACGAATTCATTGCAGATTTAGGCATACGACAGCCTATCACTAGTGGATCCATGAGCGGGGTGACTCCTCACCACCAGTAGCAGGTTACAAAAATTACCTAGAAATCCGAGCATGCCTCTAGTGATGGGTTCAACTGGATGCATACGACCCAATTACCGTTAATAGGATTTCTCCCAATTGTAGACAGACAAGCAGGTCACCGAACGACACTCTAGGTCGCGCCAGCGTTTTGCGAGACGGCGCCGCTTTTCGACCAGCTTCCGCGCCGCATCCTCTGCTGATGGACACTCACATCTTTCAGACGTATACGCATCCTTCTGAAACACCCACGCATCCTCATACGGCGCCGCATACGCCTACGGAACTGGAACGCGAACTGGCGCGCGACAGATCCGTCGAACGGGAGAACGGCGACCACAAGGAAAGTGTTGCAGAAGGTACAGTGTAGTCCAGTTTCCCTTTTCTTTTCTTTTCTCTCACTCTCTCTGCACCGTCATTTTCACCTCCATCAATCGACGCCGATGTATTAATCCTCCTCCTCCTCCTCGGCGGCTATTGTATTCGACGTATACGAATGGTCCGCTGACGGGATTGATAGATCCGGCAGATTTCATTATTCGCACGGGGCTAGGATAGACGGTCGCGGTTGATCGGCAATGTTTTTTTTTCCTATGACTTTGTAGACCTGCGGATAAAACAGGAACCAGTGTCACTGACGGATCGCGACAGGGCGGATAAACTAGCAGAAAGATTGAATAATGAGATATTCTCGGGAGGTAGAGCATTCGAAGCCGCGAACTACGGCAATCCTGACCATATGCAGCACGGAGCCCAGTTGGGCGCGGGCATGAACAGTTTACCACCAACGCATCCACCGACCCCCGATCTAAGCCCGGCGCCAACAACACCGGCAATGTGGAACTCGAAGATTAACAAGGCTGGCACTGTTACCACTCCTGACGGTAAGTCGTTTGTCAAATTTAAAACTATATTTTTGATGAAATTTTGCATGAAACATGTGCCCTGAAGAAGAAATCCACAAAAACTTGGAATGTAGTGAAATATATATATGATATTTTTTCTTACTCTGATTGCTCCGACCGATAAAACGAAGAAATAGAAGCAAAATATACGTATCACTATTGACATAGAAAGTTTAAGGTAAACAAAGTGCGCGCGCAGCTTGCTTTCGCGCCAGACCGACACATGCAGTATATCGTTGACATAACCTCTTTTTTCGTCTTTGTCATGCATGTAGTCGGCTGCATTGACATTCGTCTAGATGACGTCAATATTTCGAAGAGTTGTTTATTTACCATACGGACCCTAATTTTGACCAATAACATTCGAAGCTTTCGCGTATTAATCGCGTAGCACATTCTTGATTGACGAAACGATCGGTCAAACGGATCGGTCAAGTGAACGGTACATAAACGTCTATCCAGGTCAAGACTGACAATAGACGGTAAATCGGCGTAGAAGTGCTTTTCTATGGGCACCTCCGACAGTGTATTATTAGCCCCCACCGCAACAAAGAGCGAAAGTTTCCGAGCAGCCGGTACCCTTTCTTTCTTACGGTCGTTTTTTTTTTTTTTTTTGGTTGTATGTAGGAGGATTTTGTTTTGTTTACCTTTTACAGTTTTACGTAGATAACGTGCTTTTATTTTCATGTTTTTTAAAGTTGTTTCTGCATTTTTGCATAAATATTGGGCATGGAATTACTCAATATAATTGTACACTGCGAATTTGGTCAGGTGCAGACCGACGTAATACTGACTTTCATTTTTTTTTTCGCATCCTGTTGCGGCAATCGTAACCGTCGCGTCATTCTAAAAAGCGACGACTCGACTACATAATTAAAAGAAAAATGCAAACGACAGGTCTTACGACAGCTGCACGTGCAATTCGTCGACAATGATTCAATAATGCGCTTGCTTCTTTAAATTTTCATCACATTATACAAAAGTCAGTAAAGATCAGTTTGTCATGTACATGTCATTCATGTATGATCTACTTTTTATGCATCATCAGCTAATCGTATACAGAAGGACGTTTCGAAAATTATCGCTTCGGTGGAAATAACTCGCGTCTAACTGAGCGCGAATACAGTTAACGTATAACACAATGATCATCGGGGAAAGTCAGACGAAATACGACCGACCTTTCCTTTTGAAACCTGTGAGATTGAATCATCGACTGGGATGTTCCGTTGCATTCAGTGGTATTCTGGTGTTACGGTAAATACAAGAGGGATTCCCGACGGATTACCGTTAGGTTGTCGGTTTTCCCGATGGAAAAATCAAACAGTTAGATGGAATGCACTTTCATTCAGAAGCCTTCCAGTTAGCTTCTTCCTTTGAAGAAAGGCTCATTATGTCACACATACTACAAAACATCGGCGTCCTTCACGCACGGGCGCCCACGACAAGATGCGCTTTCTACCGGTTTGAATGACAGTAGGAAGGAGGTATTGTGTAGGTTTGAATGCAACGGGCACCAACGTTCCCTTTGTTTTCTTTTTTTCGTTTCGTTTTTTTTTTTGTTTGGAGTTTATCCACGTCTGGATTATTTATAACGAATTGCGTTTTTACGTTACTTTTAGAAATTTTCATATTTTTTAGCGTAAATTGATTTTTCACATTTTTTTTGATAATTGATGAAAATTAATTATTGACAAGTGACGAAAGTTTATAGAAATCTTCAAAAATTGTCATTGGATAAAATACAAAGAAATATAAGAGAACATCAATCGCAGAATATTTATATAAGATGATAGAAAATACAACGAAACTTAATAAAAATTTGTGCAACTTTGCGGGCGCAATGTTCGATTTTGCGCCCCAGAGCGAAAATTATAAGCGCAGCTGAATATAAATGAATAATGTTGCTTCTGCTATTTAATATGATGTTTCGCGACGAAGATAACACGTATTGATAACAAATGTTGAAAATAATGAACATACTCAAAGTGTCCAACAACTGGTTAACAATATTGCATTGGGTGAACTTTCGCATAATATCGAACAAAACACAATATCGATATAAAAGTCCTAGCACGAAAATTTGATGATTGTTAGTTTAATTATAGCGAATGATTTTGAGTTGGCCCTTGCGGACTGTGTGAACGCACTTGCGCGAGGGGTCAACTGCTAAATCAGTGACGTACCCAATGTTTGAGGATGGCCCCTCATCCCGAGGCATTTAAATAGACCGCAGGGGTCAACTAAAAATAATAAGCTACATTTCAATTAGCAGTCGAATCAAATTTTGGTACAGAGGTTTTTGTTTGAAATTTTGAGGAGAATTGTAGAAAAAAATTAATTTATGAAAGGTGGAAAAAATAGGTAAGAATTAAGAATTTTATTTTTTAATTGAAATTGACGTTTCTGAAAAAAATAAATAAATAAACAATGATTATAGAATTAAGAGAATTGCATTTTGTATTAATTTTGAATTGTGCGAATAATCGTGAATATTCATTGAAATTTCTTGAAACAAACGTAAGTCATTTGCAAACTACGTTTTTAAACTTTGAAAAGAAGCAAGACATCAAAGCTTCAGATGTTCAACGTACCCTTACATCCTTTGTTGGATTAGTGTGTAAAAATAGAAGATGATTTCTCGTCTTGAGTCGGTGCATAGACCAGGGAATGCGAAATGATTTTAAAACAAAGAAGTATAGAGAAGAAATTTTATTTGTATACTTTTTCCAACTCGATTTTTGAAAACCTTTTTTTTAACCTTTATATTTTTGATTATAATTTTGAGCCCTGTAAGTCGACTTTTGAAAACTGAATCCGGAAAGAAAACCAAAATATTGGATGTTTTTCAGTAATCAGTGACTTTGAAAATCCTCGAATGTCAATTTTCAATTTTCAATTAAGCGCATGTAAGAACAGTTCGTTGTCATCCGTGGAGAGTGTTCTCGAAGAAAAAAAAAAAAAAAAAAAACTCAAGTAAACTCGATCAATGCGTCCCGATAAAGGCGCATCTTACAACGGCCGCGAGCTGCTCCCGATAGTCGCGTATATAGCCGCTGCACGTGATGCGCATTTCGGGGGAAATGGGTTAAACAAAGAAGAACATGGTGGTCCGTCTTGTCACCGTGCCGTTGGCTTTTACGCTTACTCGCGTTAAACTTACAAAGAGAATGCAAGCAGGCAAGCAAAAACAAGCAAGCAAGCAAGAAAGCAAGCGAACGGACGGACGGATGGCGCGACTGACGGTGCAGCCATTAGGACACCTTGTGCTTGGACGAGCAATTCACCGGCCATTTCCCCACACTATACCTAAACACGTTCTTATCCACGGCACAAGATCGTCATATAGGTATCGACACTCCCCCCCCCCCTCCCCCACCATTGGGAACTCCTCCTCTCTAAAGTCCTCTTCTTCTCTTTTTCTCCTGCCTACCGATACTTGCGAAACAAAAGACTCGCATATAGGAGAGCAAAAAAGGATGACCTAGCCCACGCCCGAAAATTTTTCGGTGGCTGTGGTGTACGGGATGAAAATAGTTTTGCGGGTATCGACGAATTTTTTTTTACAATTTTAAGTTTGTTTTGTCCCTTCGATATGTACCCAATAAATTCTTATCTACTTGACCATTATCAAAAACGATGAAAGTTAAAACTGTAAAAATTCGTCAATTCCCATAAAACTGTATTCATCCTACGGTCACCTATAAAAATTTGGGCCTGGGTCATCCTTCTAGACTTTCTTATGCGAGTCTTTGTTTCGCGAGGCAGGAGAAAAGGGCAAGAGGAGGATTTTAGAGAGGAGCAGGTCTCGGGGTGGGGGTGTCATTATATCAGGTACACATGTAACATTCATATTGTTATTTTCTATATTCATTCAAAAGAATAATGTTTTTTTACATAATAGTACAGTATGTCAGGAATATTTTGTCTCAAAACGACGCACTTAGATTACATAAATTCGAAACTTTCATGGCGAAGATGTTGAAATGAACAAGAGAATGGGATCTTGTTTACGTAATTTAGTGAAGAAAAAATGTAGATGAAGGAATAGTGAAAGGAAAAACTATTGGAAGAAATAAATCTTGTCCTTTCAGGCAAAGGAAAAGTGACAGGTACAACTAATCGACAAATTAACAATTTACCGTGGACTGGCCATACAAGAAGAAACGTTGAATCGGTATATACGAAATCTATGGGTTAACTTGCTTTCATTATGTCTCAACGGACCAAAAGTGCCCAATAAGCGGTTCCGATTCACGTGCGTTTACGAAAGCGAGAAGCCCACCCATAGACAATCGCAATCGCAATCATATAGCTATCGGCGAACTATGTGTCTTACATTTTGTCGTATAAGACGACGTTGGCCTCATTGAAGACGTACCTTGTCACTGTGGGCGATTTCGATAAATGCGACGGGGTATTATTACAGCTCGCGACAAAAAAAAAGGAAGAAAAAAAAAACACGAATAAGAATTGTACATTGCTCCTCCGGCATATTATATAATAGTATAGAGCAGCACATGGTAAGGCACGTCACCGGGTATATAGACACATAATGCGTCGAGCACTGCAATTTACTGCACGATGATCGCCTACTACTATAGGGGGCTTTGTGAAAAATTAAAGGTGCTGCAAAACTTTGGAAACTTGCGAGACAATTGTTCCTCGAGCGTTCCTTATTCTATAGTCTTTCAGGGTGTTTCTGCCTGCAGCGGTTCCTGAGGGCGACGTGCAACTTTGTTCGTGTTTTTCATTAATTCCCTTGGCCGCGATCGCGGTGCAAAGTTTCCGAATTTCAGAGAGGTTTCGCAACTTTGTGCTTTTTAATTGCTCGGCGCTTTTTAACGTTTTTGCGTAACTTATATATATAGTATATATATAGCGGCCTACAATTATTCGAGGGGAAATGACAGTGTGCAGTGAATGAACGGGAATGAAATCATGCAACATTTTTTGTATAAATTCTCATTTTTTTTTATTTTATTACCGTACCACAATTGTCACGATGATCCAACAATTAGATCGATAACGTATCAAGAGTTAGAGGATGGCCCCTAATCGCAATGTATTTCAATAGACCGCAAGGGACAACTATAAAAATATTCGTAGTAATTAAAATAGCAAACTTTTTTTTTTAACGTATATTATAATATAACTGGATGCAGTATTGTTTGGTTGGCCCTTTTGGGCTATTCAAGTGCACCGTCACGAGGTGCCATCGGTTGGATCAACGGTAGACCCAACGTATCTTGATGGCCCCTGAACGCGATGTATTTAAATCGGCGGCGAGGGCCAACCCAAAATAATATTGGACGAAATGTTTGGATCTCACGTTTCCGCTCGGAATCGAACGTGTTGGATCAGTATCGTCGTCCGCACAGAAACGTATACAGGATGAAACGCGGAAATGTTTGTTTTTCGGGGATTGAAGTATTTGTTTCAGCGCTATAGTATAGTATATTACAGTTGTAGCTAGCGTAAACATGTGCCGGCTATATAGATCGCGTATCAGATCTATGTGTGTATAAGCGAATGGCGGCGTGATCGAAACGTGCTTAAGTATAACAGAAAGTGTAATTGCCGACAGGCCGTATACATGCTAAAAATAAAATAAAGTCGAGCATGATGGAAGACAGCCGTGGCGTTATTTGACTATCCTCGCCGGAGTGCTCGCTCATGCATTACCATTCATTGAGGCTATTCCGAATTTTATACAGTATGCATAATCATTCACTGTATATATATATATGTGTGTGTGTGTGTGTGTGTGTATGTATATGTACATTTATATATATATGTATATAGGCGTATGTGTGTATATAAATATATCCTATTAAAAAATATCCTTCGCCGAATTTCATGAATTTTTCATTTTTTATTTTTTTGTTCAACCTGTTTATTGGTGTTGAGATTTTGCAATAATTTCTTTAATGATTTTTTTCATGGCTATCTGTATTTCTGTATCCACTACACACACATAAACAGTTATTTTCATTTTGTTATATATGTAATTCTTGAATTTCGTTCACTTTTTTGTTAATTTTTCCTGTTTTATTATTTTATTATTCTATTATTCTATTTTATTGTTTTATTTTTTTTCCTACCCAATTACTTGTTCTTGTTAATTCTTTAAATATTTTTTTTTTTATAGGTTTTCATTCAATCTTTATCATTTTTTCTATACAATCGTATTTTTCATAAATATTTATTTTAATAGTAGCGAATTAATATATTTATTTGAATTAAGAAAATGTTCCCTTCTTTTTAGTAAATCCTACTTAATTCAAGAAAATCTTTTTTTTTAATTCAAAACAATCTATATTCAAGTAAACATTTACTTGCTACTATTACTTCAAATAAATCTGTACGTGAAAATAGAATTATTTTTGCAGTGTATACACTGTCAATTTTATTTCCCTACGACGTCTATAAAACTGTTTTATTAGTTGTCCGTAGTTTTATTAGTTTTATTAGTTGACACAAAAATTATTAAATAATCTTTAAATTTTATGGAGTGAAATTTCACTTTTAAAGAGTGAACATTCACTCTTTTGAATAGTAGCTCAATTTTCACTCTTTAAGAATGATATTTCACAATTTTTTGAGTGAAATGTGTCTCTTAAATAGTGAAGTATACTCTCTAAGAGTATACTCTCTAAATTTCCTGGAGTGAAATTTCAGTCCATAAAGAGTGATAATTGAGCTACTCATTTAAAGGAGTGAATTTTCACTATTTAAGAGACACATTTCACTCAAAAAATTGTGAAATATCACTCTTAAAGAGTGAAAATTGAGCTACTATTCAAAAGAGTGAATGTTCACTCTTTAAAAGTGAAATTTCACTCCATAAAATTTAAAGATTATTTAATAATT